>QGOB01003121.1:0-11501 GCA_003313055.1 Termitomyces sp. MG145 | reverse complement strand
GAATGCCTTCTCCCCCCAACAGCTTGGCAGCAACAACTTCTACTATTACTACAATGCCGGTCCCACATGGAATCAGAACGCTCCGGACAACACTCACAATGCACTGGCATGCAAAGAGAAGCTCGAGAACTCCAGGGTTGCATTTTCAGCATCATACCTCTAGGGCATTGCCTATGACCACTACACTGCTCTGCTAAGGTACGACTCCACCAATCCCATCCTCTCAAACTGGCAGGCCTTTGTCCAGGGAGTTCTCCAGCAAGTTCAGTGTCTACAATACTGTGGCAGAAGCAGAGGAGACAATCATCAACCTCCAGATGCGCTTGGAGGAATGCTTCACCAGTTTCATTGTCTGGTTTGAGCAGAAAGCCTACAAAACAGGTTGGAACTACAATGCCCTCCGATATGCTCTCTGCTGTGCCCTACCCAAATATATCAAGGATGTCCTCTGAATTGCCCCCAAACAGACCACATACAATGGATACAAGGCACTTGTCACTCAAGTTGACCAATGGTATTGGGAAGACCAGAGCGAGTCTGTGGCCCCCCGGAACAGCTGAAACCCCACAAACAACCCTTCCTGGAAACCCTGGGGGACACACGTGGAATTGCTCCCTAATGCCACCCCCACCCCTTGCCCCAACCCAGGCCGGGGACCCTCTGGACCAACTCAACCCACTGGCCCCTGCCCCTACTCAGCTCAATGCCGCCACTCTTGACAAAGCCTTGGAAACTCCCTCTGACAAACCCGACCTCCCCCTCGACCCCACAGACACCTCTAGTGACAAAGAGTCTTTGCAGGCCAATTGGGTCCAGAACTCCAACTGACCCTGGATTGACGTGCCCAACGACGTGCAGGAGCGCCAATGCAAGGAAGGTTTGTGCATCCTATGTGGCGAGCAAGGGAACTTCATCAATGACTGCCCCAAATGCTGCACTATGGGCTGCACAGTCTGGACCATCAACAGTGAGGACTGCAACTATCAGTTTATACAAAATGAGCCAGCGGTTTAGATCTGGAAGATGCACTAAATTGCAGACCAGACCTCAACATCTTCTCCACCCCCACTTCATACCTCTGCGCAACAGTTTTATCCCCAGACACCCCCACAGCTTACCTCTCCTCGCAGTCCTGCCAGGCCCTCATCAGTACCTCCCTTGATGCCTCCCTTGCCTGCGTCAACACTCTCATTGACAGTGGTGCCATCGACAATTTTGTCAATGATTCCCTGGCCTTGTCAACCCCCCACCTTCTCCAGCGGCTACCCATCCCCATCCACCTCCAACTCTTTGACGGCTGTGCCACATCCTCTAGAGCTATCACCCACCCCGTACAGCTGCCCATCATGTTTACCAATGGCCAGCAACAAGAAGTCCGGTTCCTCATTACCAAGCTCCATGCCGTCGCCCCCCTCATCCTGGGACTCCCCTGGCTCTGCGCAACAAACCCCCAGATTGACTGGCAGAACCTCACACTCCGCCCTCACCAGCAACCTGTGCCCACCCCGGAACCCATTCCCCTTTGCATTACCTCAGATATAGGCACTCCGGAGCACCCTGCATCCTTGCTGTTGGCACCCTTGCAACTCTGCTCAACCTCTGCCCAATCCTTTATCATCAATGCATGGTTAGGTAGCCTCCCTGACATGCTACCCACCCTCATCAATAGCAGGGCCACTGGTATGTTTGTCAGTAAATGATTGCGACTGACCCCTAGCCCCCTCAGAAAACCCCTGGAACTCCAGCTCTTCGACTGCAACACCTCCACCTCAGGACCCATCACCCACTCCCACTCCAACACTCTCCTCCTCAAAAACAGCCTTCAGTTCCCAGTGAATCTCCTTGTCACCTCTCTCCTGGAATCAACCCCAATTGTCCTTAGGCTACCTTGGCTACGCAACGCCAACCCTGACATCAACTGGGAGGACCTCACAATGACCTTCCTGGGACCAAACGCCAGCTTGGCCGCCGCCATTCACCTCAAACTCCACACCGCGGATGATCTGACAACTCCGGAGCCCCCCGCAACCCCAAAAAATGACTCCGGACCACCTCGGACTCCAACCCCACAACTGACCCCCTCCTTTCCCTCCAACATCCCCTGAAACCAGTACAAAGGTCTCTCTTACCCTGCTCCGGGCCTCAAAACACCCACTCCACCCACCCCTAGCGACACGCCAAAGAAACCTATCAGCCCCGCTGACCTGGACATCAAAATCATAGGCCCGGAACCCTTCGCGCGCATCCTGTGGGATGGCACTCCAGCCTTCCAATTTCATATATCTCTGACCCTCCCCAAGGAACACCTCCATGCTGAAGACACCCCTGCCAAACCCAAAACAAAGGAACAAATCTTATGTGAAGTAGTTCCCCTTGAGTACCATGAGTTTGCTGACATCTTCTCTGAAGGGAGCGCCAAGGAACTTCTCCCTCACCAATCATATTACAACACAATTGATCTCAAGGAAGGAACAACACCTCTGTTTGGCAAAATCTACAATATGTCTGAAGTGGAGCTCCATGCCCTCAAAGATTGCCTTGACAAAATGCTTGGCAAGGGATTCATCTGACTCTCAAACTCCGCTGCCGGAGCACCTGTACTCTTTGCAAAGAAAAAGGATGGCTCCCTCCGACTCTGTATTGACTACCAGGAACTCCCAGTATCCTCTTCCCCTCATTGGTGATTTGGTTGATCGTCTCCACAGTGCTAAGATCTACACCAAAATAGATCTCCAATCCGGTTACAACAATGTGCGCATAGCCCCGGGACATGAATGGAAAACTGCCTTCCACACCCACTATGGACTCTTTGAATACCTCATCATGCCCTTTGGTATGACCAACTCCCCCACCACCTTTCAGTATTTCATGAACAACATCTTCCATGACATGAGCGACGTCTTCATAATTGTGTACCTCAATGACATCCTCATCTACTTGGACTCCCTCGACGACCACCAGAATCATGTGTGCCAAGTCCTGGAATGTCTCTGGGAGTACCACCTTCATGCCAAACTAGAGAAGTGTGCCTTTCACATTATGGAGGTAGAGTATCCTCGGTGTAATAGTCTCCCCAGACAGCGTACGCATCGACCCAGTCAAGAAGCCATCCTTGACTGGCTGCTGCCCCGGAATGTCACGGAGGTACAGTCCTTCCTGGGTTTTGCTAACTTCTACCACCAGTTCATAGATAACTACTCTGGCATCACAAAACCCCTCAATTGGCTCACCCAGAAGGACACTCCATGGAACTGGGACAGCAAGTGCCAAAGCATATTTGAACTCCTCAAATCCTTCTTCACCTCCGCTCCAATCCTCCGGCACTACAACCCCTCCCTCCCCATTGTCTTGGAGTGTGACGCTTCTGACTATGCCATAACCAGCATCCTTTTGCAGATGGACCCTGGCAGCAGCGAGCTATGCCCCGTCGTCTTCTACATGTGTTCAATGATCCCAGCAGAGCTCAACTACAACATCTACGACAATGAGCTGCTCGCCATAGTTGAAGCCTTCAAGCAATGGCAGGCCTACCTCAAAGGAGCACTCCACCACATCCAAGTCTACTCTGATCACAACAACCTCCAATATTTCATGACCACAAAACAACTCAGCCGTCGCCAAACTCAATGGTCGGAAATCCTTTTGGAGTACAACTTCACCATACACTACCACCCTGGCCACCTGGGAGCCAAACCCAATGCCCTCACCTGCTGACCAGACATCTACCCAAAGAAGTCGTTCAAGATGGAGCGGAACTCCTTTAATCACCAAGTGGTAAACTGTCAGGTCCTGCTGACAACGGGGGCTCAGCTACACTGGCGAGTCCTTACTAGGCGAGCTCGGGAGGCTAAGTATGGGTCTGGGGCTTCGCGGAAGCTCCGGGTACAGCTACGAGTGGTCCGAGGGAAGTCCGGACGCTCCGGGGTACGAGTAGTGCCGCGCGCAAAGTAGAAAGTGCTCTGGGTAAGGGAGCACGGGAGCAGGGGAGATGGGTAAAGAGACGGGAAGAGAAACGGAAGGGAGAAATGAGTCACGGAACGGAACGGGGCACGGAGACAAGAGACAAGAGACGAGAGATGAGAGACAAGACGGGAGAGAGAGAGGCAAGAGAATAGACTGAGATTGAGATAGAGACAGAGACAGAGACACGGAAATACGGAGAACTACGGTTAATATCAAGACTACCTGGCTCGTATGCTATCCTATGGTTTATGTACTACCCCTCTGCTAAGTCCCGGGTAGGGTTCTAGCCGGGACCGGGACATCTGATTCCTCTGGCTAAGTCCCCGGACTGGCTCTCAGCCCCGGGGTCATGATAGTGGTCGGGGCGTGCTGGCACGGGTTACGGCGGGCTTGTGTCAGGCGGGTCGGCGGTCGTGCTACATGATGGTGGTGCCCCTCGGTGCCACAGAAGCAGGTGGCATTGTGACGTGCCGACGGTTTGCGGGAGGAATGTTGCGGAACGTTATGTGATGGCTGGGATGCCGGGGATCTGGGTGTGTCCGGTGACAGGGAAGCCTTGGGGTGACATGTCGGCCGAGATGCCGGGGTCCGGTGATGGCCGGGGATCTGTTCAGAGATGGCCGCGGGTGTTGCCGGTGCAGCGTTGGGAGGTTGTTGGCAGTCCCGCAGGTGCGCCGGAGGTGCGGGGGAGGTGTGTGTCGGGGTTGGGGCAGCGTATGGGGGTCCGGAGATGGCGGGGTCGTGACATAAACCCCCCAAACACCTTTATGCTGTGCTGATTATGAACAAAGAAGGAATTCTCCACCAAATCTGTAATGCGCCTCTGGATCCCTGCTTCACCCAGCATGACCCCCTGAACACTCCGGAAGATGCCCCACCAACCCAGTCAACCTTCACCCTATCTCCGGACAGCTCCATTCTTCTCCGGGACGGTCAAATCTATGCCCTGGACCAGAAGAAGATACACCTTGACATCCTCCGACAGCATCATGACCATAAGCTACGGGGACACCCGGGAATCTGTTGATACAACCCAGTCAGCGCTGGCTGCCCAACACCAACAAATCAAACCAAGCACGGGACATCAGCATGTGACTGTTACCGACCGACCACTAATGACACTGACCATTACCGACAATTGTCCTAACAACTTGGGACAATCCAGCCCCCTCTACAGCCCCTGACTGGTGGCTGACGATCAATCGTAACCGCGTTACCAATGACCCCACAATTGTAAAACTATTTTCACTTACATTTTTCCTTCTCAATCTACTTACAATTTTCTCATATTGCTTACAATTTTCCTATTCAATAGCGGCCCCCGACATGCGCTATCACATGCAACCGCTATGCTTACCATCTCTTACCAGTTTCCCCTTTTATTGCTTTACATACCTATAAATACTGCTCTGTCAGTAGCTAAACATCATCAAATCATACAAGAGTCTAGTCCTCGCTTCAGACTATGCTTCAGATCTCTTTCTCCCATTTGCTTTGTTACTGGCTGATTTGGGTTTACCCAGTCCAGTCTCCCTTTGTTTGCTTGCTCAGCTTAATGGTATCGTTAAACTTAGCACTTGTCACCTTTGTTACATGCCATACAGGCGCCCCTGTTTTGCCCTTGTTAAGCACCATACAGGTGCCCTAGTCAAGCCTTTGTTAATGCTAGCACCTATGGCTAGCAACTGGTATATCTCCATTAATTTTCCTTATATTTCTTAACAACCTTCTGGGTCTTCACAGATCTCCCAAAACCGCTGCAATTTGGTAGCAACACTAATGGCCACACCGTTACCTCTTACCGCTGCCTCATTTCCTTACCAACTTTGACCTCACCACTCCTTACTGGGTTTCTGGGACTTTGCTTGACTCCTCTCACATACATGTAATGCTACTACTTGCTAGCTACCCTATCTAGTTGGTCTTGTTGGTTGTTCCCTGCACAGCAGCTAGGCAGCAAGTCAGTGCATCACCATAAGACTGTTCAACTCATCTCCTGGACTTACTTTTGGCCAGGACTCAAGCGAGACGTCACCCAGTATGTCTGGGCCTGCAAATCCTGCCTCTGAGCCAAGGTCCCCACCATTGCCCCTATGGTCTCCTCAAACCCCTCCCCATTGGCCGCCGTCCCAGGTTGGCAATCTTCCTGGACCACATTGTCAAACTCCCCAACTTTGATGGCTTTGACTCTGACGGCTTTGACACCTTACAAAGCAAGCCATCTTCATTGCCTGCCACACCACCAACGACACCCCAGAGTTTGCCTGGATCTTCCTCAAGCATGTGTTCTCCAAACATGGACTCCCCAATGACATCATCTCTGACCACGGCCCTCTCTTTGTCTCCTGATTTTGGCAGTCTCTGTGTAAGGCCTTGGAAATAAAAACTAACCTATCCACCACCTATCACCCAAAGACTGACGGACAGACCAAATGCATGAACCAGACCTTGGAGTAGTACCTCCACCTCTATGTCAACTATCAGCAGGACAACTGGTAGCACAACCTACCCCTGGCCAAGTTCACCTACAACAACATGCCCCACTCTGCCACCGGAGTTTTCCCTTTCTATGCCAACAAGGGCTACCACCCCCAGCTCACTCTCTCCCTCAACAATATCCCCTCACACATCACCCACAAAGTCATGCAAGACCTCCAGTCCCTTCACCAGTTCCTCCAAGAAGAAATCAACACCACCAACAAAGCCTACACCAAGCATGCCAACTCCCGCTGCAAACCCACTCCCGACTGGTCTCCCAGAACTCTTGTATGGCTCGATTGGTGCAACATCAAAACCCACCGACCCTCCCCAAAGTTTGACCACAAGCATTTTGGACCCTTCAAGGTCCTCTGGAAAGTTTCGATGCACACCTACAATCTCAACCTACCCCCGACCCTCAAAGGACTCCACCCAGTGTTCCATGTCCACCTCCTCAAAAAATATGCCCTGGACCCTTTCCCCAGCCAGCAACCCAAACAACCTCTGCTGATCAAACTCAAAGGTGATGCCCAATACAAAGTTGACCAAATCCTTGATTCCTAGCAAGTCTGCAATCACACCCTCTACCTCATACATTGGAAAGGTTACAGCCCCAAGGATGACACCTGGAAACCCTGCAAAAATCTCTTCAGAGCCCTCTTAGCACTCCAAGACTTCCACCAGCAACACCCCAACAAGCCCCGGGACCTCCAGGACTATAACTTATAGATGGCAATAGTGGGCCTAACCCCCACCTCTGGATTCACTAGGGATTCAACTCCTACCAGTACCCCTAAGCCTTTTCTGCCTTCCTCGCCAACTCTCACTAATTACAACATCCCAAGAAATATATTTTGAGAACTGATCATAAGGATAGTGGGGACAAGTATGTGCAAACTCAAAAAAATACATTATAGGATACAGAATGCAGACACCCGGTGACAAAAAGGACAAGAAGACAACCTCCATTCACTCGACCTCCCCACCTGCATCCTGCTCCCTCTCCAGCGCTGCCATCTCCTCGACCAGCATTGCTGCCTCCAGTTGGGCTGCCACGGTTACCATGTTGTCCTCATAACATGGTAAGGGTTTGCCCGCGTCCATCACCATGTCCAGCCAAGTCCTGGAGGCCACTGCATTGCAACAACGATGCCTTGCCAGCACCCGACCAAGCTGCACCATACCATGGTCAACCTCTGGCAGCGATACCTGTTGCGAATGGGACAGGCCCTCCTGAAGGGATGCAAACACTGCCAAAGACGCATCTAGCAAGAGCTGGTGCTCCCATGCCCAGCCTAAACAACCCAGGTTAGTTGGCAGGGGGGGACTGGAATGGGGATTACTCATGCATTCTGGACGGACGACTCCCTTTTGAGACAGAGAGCTCCCACCTCCGCCCTCCACCTCTCCAACTGGTTGGGCTGGGATGACAAGGGCACTGGATGTGTCCCGGGAGACACTGATACTTCCCCTTGCTGAATCCACACTTGAAGATCCCTCACCTCCACTACCCAGGAGTTCACCACTGCCATAGCCACCCCAAGCTCCCACCCCACTGCATCCCGCTCCTCCTGGATCCTCTGCAATTCTGCCCACATCTCCCCCCAACTCCTGCTTTGCCACGTCTTGCTCACTCAAGACCTCCTGCAGCTCTGTGTCCCTCTGGGCAATCTCCCCCATTAAGGCCTCCATCTACTGACACATTGCCACCTCTGCCACTGACACCTCACAGGTAGTCAGAGAAGCAGGACCCAGGAGCCTCCCTGTTTGCAAGGAATACATATGAGCCCCGGTGGGACCCGCCTCAGGAGAAGGAGACCTCCATGGACACTTGGGAGGCCGACCAGACAGAGAGGATGCCTGCCACTTGCCGGAACCAACCCTCAATGACCTCTGCACCCCTCGCAGCAGCCCCACCTTTACCACAGTCCCAGGCCCCACACCACTTCCCACGGACTCCTGACAAGCTCCTCACGCATGCCCAGACCTCACCCTGGATCTGGAGATTGCTGCCATCTGCGCCAAGATCCACCCCACATCCCACTCCTGCTCCTCTGCTACACAAGTTGCCTTCTAGAGTTGCAACACCAAACACCTCTCGTGATGGGCACAACAGGCCTTGCACATGGACAAGTCCCACTTCGACCCCACCTCCAGGGGCACAAACATGCATGGATCCCCCTGGCAAGCACAAAAAGTGCACTAAGACAACTCTGGGTTCAGACTGAGGATTCACAGACCAAGGGAAACTACTCACTAGATTATGCGCTTGGCACCACGCAAGTGTCAGAGCATCTCAGACCCAGGCCAACACCCCCGCTACCTGATCCGGCATTGCAACCCCCTGCAATACACACTGCCCAAGGGGAACACCCGAAGGGCCCCTGGGGACTGGCCACAACACCATTCCCTCTGGATGGGGTGAGACCCTGTTGGGATGGACCAGCTCCCAGAGTTTGCATCGATATCTCTAGACCTGAGTTAGCTCTGGATGCCAAAGGAATACTGCACTTACGTTGACAGAGCATGGCCAACAACTCGCACTCATCCTAGAGTTGGTTGTAAGCTGCCTGGCATGCATCATAGAAATCCCAGGACTCCACACAGTTGTCATCAGAGGAGGGAGGAGCAGGAGAACCTGAAGAGGAATCAGAAGAAGGCATGGGAAGGATGTGGGACTAACTGTGGTGAGCCCCTTTTTATCTCCCCCCAGGACAGCTTCTGGGCAGCCACCATATAACTTTGACTTCCATTCCGACACCTTCCCTGCCACCCTTGACACTAACTTGGATTTGATTTCCATGGCACTGACACTGTGGCCCCCATCTCAAAGGGTCTCAACGCTGAAGGGGGGGTAATGTCATGACCCAATGTCATGACCCCACAAACTCTGGACCCTCACATGCTGCTCCAACACTGGCACACACCTCCCTCACCCCCCACACACCTCCGGGACCACCAACAACCTCACAATGCTTCACCAGCAACATCCTCAGCCATCTCTGAATAAACCCATGAGCATCACCAAACCCCAGCATCTCAGCTGCCATGTCATCCCAGGGCTTCCATGTCATCAGACATATCCAAACTCCAGCACCCCAGCCATCACATAACATTTCTCCCACCCACCATGTAACATTCCTCCTGCAAACTGTTGGCATGTCACCAGGCCCCACATCTGCTCCTGTGGCATTGACAGTGCCACTATTGTGCACTGCAACCACTGACCCGCCCTATGCAATGCAACCGTGGCCCATGCCAACATGCCCCGACAGATACCCACAACCCCAGGGCTGAGATCTTGCCCTGGGACTTAGCTGGAGGATAATCAGATGCTACAATCCCAGGGCTGAGACCTTGTCCTAGGATAGCATACGAGTCGGTAGTCTTGATATTGCCTTAGTCTTTGCCTCTGTTCCTGTCTAGTTTTGTGCCTCTGTCTCTTTCTTGCCTTGTCTCTCGTATCTCATCTCTGTGCCTCATACTTCTGTTCCATATCTCTTCCCCTACCTCTCTATCTCCTGTTTCATATCTTTTCCTCTACATCTCTATCTCTAGTTCCATATCTCTCATCATCTCCCAATTTCCTAATCAATCTATCTCCCATCTGTCCCATACTCATCTCTATCAATTTCCAAACTTATTTCCATTTCCAATCAATCTTATCTTTCCCATTCTCCTTCAACTTTCCCGTTAAACTCAACTTCCTGAACTTGTGCTCCTTGACTAGGAGCACCCCCACCATTGTGTGTGTCACTACTTGTAACCCCGGAGCTTCCAGACTTCATCCCAGGCCAGTCGTAGTCACATGCTTTTAGTTGATTTTGAACCATTTCTAGATCCACTGAAGGTATCATTATTGTTGGACATGAATGCTAACATTTTCAAAGTAGAGTTATCTTCATGTTTGAGACATTCATACATGAGCATTAATTTGGTGGTGACATTGTCCAGTGTTAGTTCACTGCCACAATAAAGCAAGTTTTGTTTAACATCTTCCCAGGTGGGTGAGCAGGGTAACAAAAGGAGAATTGTATTAATGATAGTGATGTTTTCAACTCTGTGGTTGACTTCAATGAAGCAGTGGCATATATCTAAATAGAATCCAATGTGATTGGACATCAAGGTATGTCTATCTCACTTTTTTGCATAGAGTTGCTGATAATAGTAATGGATATTGATGCCACTTTGTTGCTCCACAAGACTTTTGTGAAGGTGATCCCAGACCTCTAGTGAGCTTGAAAGACCAATGATGGAGTCACATTGCATAAATTTAGACCCATGGCAGCATTGTCTTTATTGAGCCATCATTTATATTTATTGCAAGCTTGTTTCCAGACTTGGTATTCTTTAGATTGTAAGACATCAAGAAGTTCCTGACCATTGTTTCAAACAGTAATGGAAGGTGTGTTCAGTGTGGAGCAAGTGACCTTCAGGAGATTCAGAAATTTGCTGGGTGGTTTGGGAGTGTCAGGTCCTGCTGACGACGGGGGCTCAGCTACACTGGCGAGTCCTTACTAGGCAAGCTCGGGAGGCTAAGTACGGGTCCGGGGCTTCACAGAAGCTCCGGGTACAGCTATGAGTGGTCCATGGGAAGTCCGGACGCTCCAGGGTACGAGTAGTGCCGCACGCAAAGTAGAAAGTGCTCCGGGTGAGGGAGCACGGGAGCAGGGGTTTGGGTAGGGGCGTAACAAAAGGGGAGGTGAGTAGCGAAGGGGAGTGGTTATGGATCGGGGTGGGAGCGGGTTCGGAACGGGGGGAGTAGGTACGGAATGGGCGGGGTGGGTTGGATAGGAGACCGGGGTGAAGAGTGAAAGAGATGCGGACGATAGGCAAAGAAACGGAGAAGAGAAACGGAAAGGAGAAACAAGTCACGGAACGGAACGAGGCATGGAGACGGGAGACGAGAGACGAGAGACGAGAGATGAGAGCCGAGAGACAAGAGAATAGATTGAAATTGAGATAGAGACCGAGACAGAGACAGAGACACGGAAATACGGAGAACTACGGTTAATATCAAGACTACTTGACTCATATGCTATCCTATGGTTTATGTACTA
>QGOB01000377.1:0-110649 GCA_003313055.1 Termitomyces sp. MG145 | reverse complement strand
CGGAGACGAGAGACGAGAGACGAGAGACGAGACGAGAGAGAGAGAGAGGCAAGAGAATAGATTGAGATTGAGATAGAGACAGAGACAGAGACAAAGACACAGAAATATGGAGAACTATGGTTAATATCAAGACTACTCGACTCGTATGCTACCCTATGGTTTATGTACTACCCTCCTGCTAAGTCCCGGGTAGGATTCTAGCAGGGACCGAGACATCTGATTCCTCCGGCTAAGTTCCCGGACTGGCTCCCAGCCCCGGGGTCATGATAGTGGTCGGGGCGTGCTGGCGCGGGTTACGGCGGGCTTGTGTCAGGCGGGTCGGCGGTCATGGTGCATGGTGGTGGCACCCCTCGGCGCCACAGAAGCAGGCGGCATTGTGACGTGCCGGCGGTTCACGGGAGGAATGTTGCAGAACATTATGTGATAGCCGGGATGCCAGGGGTCCAGGTGTGTCCAGTGACAGGGAAGCCTTGGGGTGACGTGTCGGCCGAGATGCCGGGGTTCGGTGATGGCCGGGGATCTGTTTTGGAGATGGCCACGGGTGTTGCCAGTGCAGCATTGGGAGGTTGTTGGCGATCCCAGAGGTGCACAAGGGGTGCGGGGGAGGTGTGTGTTGGGGCCGGAGCAGTGTATGGGGGTCTGGAGATGGCGGGGTCATGACAACTCCAGCCTTTCAGCTTCACAATATTCCTAGCACTCCCCAAGGAGCACCTCTGCCAAACCCAAGATGGAGGAACAAATCTTACACAAAGTAGTTCCTCCTGAGTACCATGAGTTTGCTGATGTATTTTCCAAAGGGAGCACCAAGGAACTTCCCCCTCACCAATCATACAACCACACAATTGATCTGGAAGAAGGCACCACACCTCCATTTGGCAAGATCTACAACATGTCCAAAGTGGAACTCTGCGCACTCAAAGATTACCTTGACAAAATGCTTGGCAAGGGATTCATTTGGCCCTCAAACTTCACTGCCAAGGCCTCCATACTATTTGCAAAGAAGAAGGATGGCTCCCTCCGACTCTGTGTTGACTATTGGGGACTTAATAAAGTCACCAAAAAGAACCAGTACCCTCTTCCCCTCATCGGTGATCTTGTTAATTGTCTCTGCAGTGCCAAGATCTACACCAAAATAGACCTCCAATCTGGCTACAACAATGTGCGCATAGCTCTGGGACATGAATGGAAAACTGCCTTCCACACCTGCTACAGACTCTTCAAATACCTTGTCATGCCCTTCAGAATGACCAACTCCCCCACTACCTTCTAGTACTTCATGAACAACATCTTTCATAACATGAGCAATGTCTTCATAATCATGTACCTCAACAACATTCTCATCTACTTGGACTCCCTCAAAGACCACCAGTGTAAGGACAACCTCAGAGAGCTGTGGAACTCACACAACTGGCAGAGGGATATCCAAAGATGTATTAGCAAGTGGCTACAGTGTACAGGGCTAGCTACTCACCTGGCAGAGGGATATCCAAAGAGAATAAGTCTGAGGAATCCCTATGCCAAGATGTGGACGCTTCTGGGGCCCCAGAAGCATGGGAATCAACTATATAGTACACATAAGCCACTGAAAAAGGTGTGTGGGAATAAAAGATGAAAAACTCGGACATTGCCAGAGAGTTGATTGGTAAGGAATTACATAATCAAAAACTCGGACAATATGTAACAGACAATGTATGAAGGAATGGAGACAGAAAGAAGGGGAAAAAGGAAAGGGAAAGGGAAGAGGAGGATGAATGTATGGAAGGAGAAGGAATGTATAGGCTCAGGAAGGGATGTCCCCTTACAACCAGAACCATGTGTGCCAGGTCCTCAAACGACTCCAGAAGTATCATCTCCATGCAAAACCAGAGAAGTGTGCATTCCACATCACAGAGGTGGAGTATCTTGGCATAATAGTCACCCCAAACAGTGTATGCATGGACCTGGCCAAGATTCAAGCCATCCTGGACTGGCCACTGCCCTGGAACATCAAGGAGGTACAGTCCTTCCTGGGTTTTGCTAACTTCTACCGCCAGTTTATAGATAACTACTCCAGCATCACAAAACCCCTCAATTGGCTCACCTGGAAGGACACTCTATGGAACTGGGACAGCAAGTGCCAAAGTGTATTTGAACTCCTTAAAACCATCTTCACCTCCGTCCCAATCCTCCAGCAGTTTGATTTATTAATAAGCAAGTTCTTGTCCAAATCACATAATATATACATCATTATGAAGCCAGGATGCAGTTGCATGTCATGTGATTTTCTACGATTTTTTGCTTAGGTAATTGTTGCACAATATGTGAATCTTTCCAAAAAGGCCAAATATTGAGGCAGTTTTCATCTGATCCAATCCAATTGATCTTTGTCTCATCACTTCACAAAACTCTTTTCCAATCCTCCACTGTCCATGTTCATGATACTGAGCAAACTTGAGCCAGTTTGCATGATGAGCAGCCTTGAGCATGGGAACTTTCTTCTTTGTTGCTGAGCAAAAACCTGCCTCCTTCAATGCATTCCTGACTGTCTGAGGATTGACAGGACTGGAGATGACAGAATCAATGAACTGTGTAGCTTGAACAGCATTATCCAGCTTCCCAATAGTAATTTGACGAATAATAGACTGTTTGTCATGTGCTGTAAGCTTGGAAGGACAACCTCCAGCATGATTCTCTTTGTTGCTCTCCAGTTCTTTGCTGATCCTCCTCACAGTTCTCTTTCCCAGGCCAGTTTTTGCTTGGATTTGATGCTGAGAATACTCCTCATTAAGGAGAGAAACAACAGAAGAGTGATTGGCAGCAGAAACAGGTTGCATGATGGTGGTAGAGTGTCAAGAAGGTAATTGATTGAAGTTGAACATGTCAAATTAGTACAAACAATGTCACATGACATTGTTTATACTTCCCACAAGGTGTTTCTATCTTCTACTGCTGAAAAATATTAAGAAAATATGAAAATTAAAGTGAGTCAAAAAACTGCTCCAATGATTGAATATTTTTTTTGATTTATTAATAAGCGAGTTCTTGTCCAAATCACATGATCTATACAACATTATGAAGCCAGGATGCAGTTGTATGTCATGTGATTTTCTACGATTTTTTGCTTAGGTAATTGTTGCACACCATGTGAATCTTTCCAAAAAGGCCAAACATTGGGGCAGTTTTTTGAGCCAGTGTATTCCCCAAGGACTCAGACAGCAGATGATTGCTGATTCATTGAAAAGAGGAAGACTTTGGGACCACATTCAGTCCACTACTTGGTTCAAAATATGGAGTTGGAGCAGACTCCTGATAATGTTGCTCATGCAGCTTGGTTATTGGATATTGGTGCTGGAAAAAATCTCAAGCAAAGACAGACCAGTACAACTTGCAGAAACCATAATCTGTGATGACAATTCTATCACTGGATTGGTTGCCACTACCTATCCTGATATCAATCATTATCAACAGAATCAGTATTTTCTGGACTAGACCATTCTTGCCAGCAAGAACTCTGATGTAGAGGAGATCCATTCAGAGATTCTGCAGAGGTTTTCAGGACAGGAGGAAATCTTGCAGAGTGCTGATTCTGTCAAGTCTGATGATGGAAATGTTAATGGCCTATATCCTATGGAATATCTCAACTCTCTGAGGGCCAGTAGTTTGCCTTTAGCTAGACTGGCACTTAAGGTTGGTATTCCTGTCATGCTTCTCAGAAATTTGGATACAACTCAAGGACTTTGCAATAGGACAAGAATGATTGTTACTTATATCAACACCAGAGTCCTCACATGCTGGATAATTAGTGGAGATGCCAAGTTTGGAGGAACAGTGGTTGTTATTCCAAGGATCAACATTGATGCCTCTGAAGATGATTCATACCCTGAACCCAGCCAAGAAGTGACAATGTATGACCCATGTGCACTCAACCATTCTGGTCATAAATGAGAGCCTAGAACTAGGATACCCTACATCCCAAACACATGCATTGTCACTAATGTATTCTGACATCTTACAATGTACACCCTAGAACTACAAGTTAAATACTACCATCTTGTCATCGGGGAAGCCTACAATAATGCAGGACCTTCTGATTCACATCCCCCATCAAGTAAATCCCACCCAAAAGGTTGTATATCCCAAAAGGCTCACATAGTACAGGAAGAGTCCTCCAAAAAGTCCACTTTGAAGTTGTACCATCCGTCATCCGAGCCTCCTGAGCATGTTTAAGTGGTCATCGAGGTCCACTTTGTGGTGAAAGTTGGCTGTGACTCCTGCGATCTGGGATGTGAATCGCAGCTCCAGCTGCCGTGAAGCTTTCAGACAGCTCCGCAGAAAGATGTTGACAGAGCTGACGGCGAGCGCATCTGTGAAGTCGAGTTTTGACAGGATATGGATGATGAGCTCCGGAGGCAAGTATGCACTGCTGTGCTCCTAGGTGTGATCTCCATGGCTCACTGAAAAAAAGTGTAGTGCGCGAGTTCAATCCGTGATGACTACATATAGTAAATATTAATGGGTTTAAGATTGTACGGCTCTGATTTTACTTATCAAAGACAACAAAAAGTCTGTTTTGAGAAATTGCTTCCAAGGATAGGTATAGTAGAATATCATCATTTATTCTGAGTGAGGAACAATGATGGATAACATCATCACAGTTTGAACGAATATACACATGATCTCAGGCTGTACCTTGACATCTTTTTGGGGGAATTTACGTTAAGAGAGATCGTCTACTGCTGGTATTTGGAATTACAATCAAGATCTCAAGACTTCAATTTGATCAAGCCAGCCATAAGATCGAAACTATTTCCATCCGGCTGAAGATCAATGAATCCACCAAAAGCGGAGGTTCGTTCAGGCATGGTACGCAAAAGCCCATGATCAGAAGTGATACCCATGATGCGGACTTGTTGGGGTGGCGTTACCGTAGTCAGCGTCACTAGTTGATCACTACGAATTTTTGGTTAGTCAATCTTGTCTTGATGGATTATAAGAGACGAACGAGTGAAGCCACCGCTCAAGATATAGATTCATGAACGAGTCAAAAGACCCACGCTCTTCGACAAAGGTCTCCCACATCTTTTCAAAACGTGCGAGAACGTTTGATACTGTCTTTTCCAATGTCAAAGACTGACGTTCATCGAGAGAAAGAAGCTGCGCCAGGGAGAAGATCGGTGCAGCGTTTGAGACATTGAGACCACATCCTAGAAATCACATATCAGCAAAAGCGATTCGTATAACAAATGGAATCGGTACCAATCACGATGTCTATCTTGCCCCCAGAGAAACTCGTGTTCACCAATATCCCACCAATCTTCTTTCGCTCACCATCGACGAGAGCATAGATATCGTTGGGCCACTTCAGACGGACATTATTTCCCATCTTTCCCAGCACACTGTCATCACGACAAGCCTCGACAACAGCAAGAGCAAAAAGGTATTGAACAAAGACCAGCTTGTTCGCGGGGAATGTCGCAGTGGAAAGCCGAAGCAGTACAGAGAACTGGAGGCAGCCTGACGGTGAGAGCCATATATTCGATCCGCGGCCCCTGCCAGCAAGCTGGTACGACGCCAGCGAAACGAGGGGGGAGGGAAGACGAGATAGGAATTGAGGATTTCTATATCTGATTAGTCTGGCCTCTGGGAACGATGCGACAATCGGCTTACTTGTCCAGCATAGTCTGTGTACTGGTAACTACCTCCCCATAAAGCAGCGCTTCGCCGACGCCCCACGTATCTGGTGCATCACGGCAGCCTAAAGCTTTTCTTGCACGGGATAGAGACTCAAAGTAAGAGCTTAACTCAAATAAGGGAGTTTGGTCATGATCAGGAAGCGAAGTTGGGCACAGGATGATGTGTTTGGGCTGCCATTGCGAAGAGTCCTCCACAGCACTAGTGCTTTCGCGAGCACTTCTAAGTACAGCTTCGCTTTCAGCAATATGATGGAAATAGAATGTATCATTTTCGTCCTTGAAAATGCTTAATTGCGATCCTGGTGATGGTGCTGCGACAAGATCTGTGATCGTAGACACAATAGTGGATTTTCCCGGAGTCGAGACAAGGTATTGAGGAAGTGGTCTGAGGACAGGCGACTCTTCAACCGATGGAAGGCGCAAAGATAGAGCAAGTAATGTCGTCTTGAGAAGACCAAGACGACCTTTTTCTCCTTCAGTGATTGCTTGGGCAGTGGACACACTTGATGAGGCCGTGGAGTCTTTTGTCAATGGAACCTCGATATTCGAAGCCCATACAGCTATCCTTCCTTTCCCTATGCCCTTCTTTAAACCCGCGATCGAATCACCACGCGAGAATCTAGCCAGAATCCCGAGGCCTTTCTCGCCGTCGAATCCGGTGAATTCACCCGGCCCACGACCATAGATTCCCTCAACGATATCCCCATCGGAAGCTCGAAGAGCATGCAGTTGTTCGGTAATTTCAACGCTTCGACTATGGGTCAAGTACACATAAATTCCCGTTGGTTGATCGAAGAATCCGAGCAGAATGTCCTTGGATATACGCCCTGCACCCGATATTTCTCGTGACGAGCATGTCGCTCCTGTTCCAAAGCCTATTAGAGAACCACCTGTCTCCACGAAGTCCCTGATGGAGGCGGATGAAGTTGGCTGGAGCGTTCCATGACATTGTGGAAGGACAAGGAGAGCACATGTACTTTTCCAGGGCTGAGAATTTAGTGTTTGATCAGTAATCGTTTGAACCGAGTATTGTGGTAGGAGAATAGATCGTAGAGTAGTTAAACAGTGCGCTGCTGATCTTTGGACGGCCTCTGGGCCAACGTAGATGAGGACGTTCATCGATCAAGAGCTCTCTTGATTTCTGATTGAATGCTTAGATTAGATATTGAGTCTTGACAAATTACGAGTATCGGGATATGCCGCCAGAGTCCATAATCTCTGAATAATCTACTCAGTTGACCTGATTGTTCCCATTCACATGTTGAACAAAATATTGAAGAAGCCCGTTTATTACAGGAATTAGTGGAGTGTACTTGTCGCTTCCAATTGCGTTATTCCCGAGCCGTCTATATTCCGAAATGGCAATTTCTCTCACTGTGCCCGTCAAATTTCTCATGATATGAGCTTATCCTGAGGTTTCATTGACCTAGAACCTGTGTTATGGAATCGTCTCTGGCTCCTGCTATACCCTCATTATGCTTTGCTCTTCTCGTGTATCTAGTGCTGAAGTGGACCGCACTTCGCAAGGCAATGCCCCCTGGTCCTATTGGTATACCTCTTCTTGGAAACAGGCACCAGCTTCCTGCAGTGAAGCCTTGGCGGAAGTTTGCAGAGTGGAACAAGCAATATGGTATGTATTGACCATGTAGGTGGGTTCTACGCAAAACCACATTGACTTTGTTGGCCAGGACCTGTAGTTTCTATATTCCTCGGCTCAACCCCAGTGATAAGTGAGGTTACCTTATGCCTCTCTGACCCACATCTCATTCAGTAAAAGTACTTGGCACCGCTCAAGCCGCATGGGATCTGTTGGAGAAACGTTCAGAGTTCTACTCCAGCCGCCCTCGTTTCATAGTTGCGTAGGTACCCTCGACGTTGGGCTCGCTGTGTGAAAAATAACGTATCGTTAGGGGGGAGATCCTCTCAGACAACAAACGAGGGCTGATGCTCCCCAACAACGAGTTTTGGCGAAGATGGAGAAAAGTCAGTAACTTCATTTATTCATTGTTTATCATCGAAGACAATTTCCCAGGTTCTTCACACCGGTTTTCACGCCCGGAAGGCAGACACCTACAGAGACATACAATCTTTAGAGTCAAAGATCATGTTGTATCAAATCCTGACCGATCCAGAACATTATGAACAGCATTTGCAGCGGTATCGAAATTTCCGCTTCTTCGGATATCTACTAAAGAGGTTAAAAGGTTTGCTGCTAGCGTCGTTTCTTCTGTTACGTATGGCCGTAGGGTCGACAGCGTTGAGGAGTGGGTCGTCAAAGAGAATATGTTAGCCATGGAATGTCAGTGATGTCCGATTCATTGCTATTGTGTTTGACTTCCCTGTCCCAAGATCTGACAAGGTGGGCATTGATCGGTTACGTTGATTGCTTCAGTTCATCTCAACAATATCATAGTGTCAAGTTGAGTTTGTGGTTGATATTCTTACTTGGTGTTCTATTGATCATTGGTTTAGTATACCTGGAAAGTACCTTGTGGAGTCCTGCCCTTGGCTCCTGAAACTACCAGTAAGGTCGACCGTTGGCGTTGCTCACACAAAACACTCAATCGGCTCACAGCGCGTCCTTCAATGGTTCCGTCGAAAGCCCGAAGAGCGTCGCCAACGCGACATCAAATTCTTGATGCATCTCTTCAATGACGTGAAAAGAAGAATGCAAATTGGTACTGTTGATGACTGCCTGACCTCGCAGACAATAGAGAATCAAACTCAGAGTGGCTTGACCGATCTGGATGTAGCGTATACCGTATCGAGCCCTTTTGGAGCTGGGATTGAAACAGCAAGTTCTCAGCATTTTGGCTACTTGAAGCACTAAAGGAAGACTTAGACCGCTGGAACGCTATCAATCTTCATTCGTAAGGCCCGTATCTAAACCCGGTATGATATTCTGATCTCACCGATTTTCCGAAGTCGCAATGCTTCATCATCCCTCTGTCATGAGGAAAGCACAAGCTGAGCTCGATCATGTTGTTGGTTCGAATAGGATACCCGAATTTGATGATAAAGATAATCTCCCGTACGTAAAGGCTGTCATAAACGAAACTCTTAGGTAATTCTTCATATTGACGTATTATTCGAAGTCTGTTGCTAACAAGCTGCAGGTGGCGGCCGATAGCTATCTTGGGCGGCACCCCACATGCTGTGGTAACTGATGATCTATATAACGGAATGTTCGTCAATTCGACTGAGTCAACCTCAAGTCATCCTGATCGTGTGCGCAGGTTCATCCCGAAGGGCTCCACAATATTTGCGAACTTTTCGTCAGTTCTTAGTTTTTTCTCGGTCGTCTACGAAGCGAATTGATTTCAATAGGGGGATAATGTTTGATCCAGGTATTATACACTCAGCTCGAAGTCTGCTTTGAATACAATCTATACTAATTTCGCAGTCATGTTTCCCTCCCCCGACTCATTCCGGCCCGAACGCTTCTTGGAAACGTCTAACCCTCGGTTGAAGTCGTTTGAACTTCCGTTTGGGTTCGGACGTAGAATCTGCCCAGGGATGCACTTAGCCATGAACTCGCTCCTGATTAACGTGTCCCGCATCCTCTGGGCCTTTGACATTCTTCCGGCCATTAATAGCTCCGGCTGTGAGGTTATTCCAGGTATTTCCCACAGTTTGAACGGCAAAGCGTCATCTGTACTGACTCTCATCCGAAGATCCATGGAACTTCACGGATGGGTTCAATTCGAAACCCATCAGCTTCAGTTGTAGATTTATGCCTCGCTCCGCACAGATATCTGCATGTATCGATGATGAGTACAGTAAGGTGATGAGTAAACTTAGGGTATAAATCGCGGCAGGCGCTACTCCAGATTTGTCTTGTCTTGACCCTATTCTAGTCAAATGACCTCATGCTTTCTTTCACCCTTGAGAATGGGATTCCCTTATTTCGCAAGACGACATGTCCTGTGAATGGACTTTCCCCTTTCAAACTGCTTCTTCAGTGTATTTAAGTGGGCCAAACTCCATCTAGCTCCAAACATGGCCTTCATCAAGTTGCCTTGGAACTCTCAATCGGCGGATACATGGTCTACAACATCCTGGACTTCCCTTGTGGTCGCTATTCATCTCGCATGTCTCCTTCACTTTGCCCTTAAGTGGCTGAATCTCCGAAGGTCCATGCCTCCGGGGCCACTGGGTATTCCTCTTATCGGCAACATGCATCAAATGCCCACGGACAAGCCTTGGCTCAAGTTCCTTGAGTGGAGTCGACAATATGGTTTGTTCTTGTTCACAGTGTCTGGTACAACCTCTGATTTTCCTTAGGTCCTGTGGTGTCTATCTTTCTTGGCTCAACACCTGTTATTGGTAAGAGAGAGACCAGCGATTAGAACATCTCATCATTATTTGCACAACGAAAGTCCTTGGGACCGCACAGGCCGCATGGGATCTTCTGGAAAAGCGTTCAGAATTCTACTCTAGCCGCCCGCGGTCCATTTTTATGTAAAGCGGTACCTCAGCCCAAAATTCAAAGCTGATTCCATCTTTATTTAGGGGAGAACTCGTCTCTGGCGGTCAACGAGGCTTACTTCGAACCAATGATGATAAGTGGCGTCGGTGGCGAAAGGTAAAAAACTGCGATGCCATGGTTTGACTTGTGGACCGGATGTCTAACATCTTTTCAGATACTTCATTCTAGTTTTCACTATCGTACGGCGCAAACGTATCAAGATCTGCAGTCATTGGAATCCAAGATATCTCTCTGCGAAATACTAGAAGCACCTCATGATTATGTACGCCACCTTCAAAGGTGAAGATTTCCATTTGGGATATAACTGGTTGTGGCTTTCTTACCTTTTCAAAAAGATTTGCTGCTAGCGTGATAACGACCATCACGTACGGGGTGCACGTTAAGAGTCTTGACGAATGGATCGTGAAAGAAAACATTGATGTTATAAATTGTGAGTTAGTCAAGCCTATTTCTATTATCAAATTCGGCTTCAACACAATTCACTTCTCGAAGTCTTTGTCAAGTAAGTGTATTCGAGTATTTTTCTGGGAAAATATCAATTCTTGTGCAATACATACAGAGCGAAGTAAGTTATCGAGCAGTTGCGACGTCACTAAAAGAAACCTCCCTGAAAACACCTAGCGTTCCAGGAAAGTTCCTGGTGGAAGGGATGCCTTGGTTGCTCAAGTTACCTGTACGTGTAGCGCGCCAATTTTAGGGTACCAAGAATCTTACATAGCGACTTTTCAGCGGAGACTTCAGTGGTTCCGCCGGAATGCAGAAGAACGACGCCAGCATGATGAGGCGCTGTATCTGAAACTCCTTCACGACGCCAGAACAAGAATGAAGAATGGGACAATGCCTGATTCGTTATCTACACGTGTGGCCCAAAGCCAAAAGCAGAATGATATGACAGATATGGAAGTAGCATATACTCTCGCAAGCTCGTTTGGAGCGGGTTTTGAGACGGTAGTTTCATTTTTTTGCGCTGACAACTATGATAAGTTGCTGACAGTGCCTTGAAGACATCCGCTAGTCTCGAAACATTCATTCGTAAGTTCCCTTCTTGGTGGTTGCTTTGCCGTCTAAGCGGTCATTTGCAGTTACTATGCTTCATTTCCCGGACGCGATGAAAAAGGCTCAGTCAGAACTTGATCACGTGGTTGGGAACGATAGAATGCCCGAGTATGATGATAAGGAAAGTTTACCCTATACGAATGCGCTCATCAAGGAGACAATGCGGTGTGTTTCTGGTACTGCGCCTAATGCGACCTTGTTTGACGGTTTACAGTTGGCGGCCGGTCGCTGAGTTTGGAGCGGCACCCCATGCCGTAACTGTTGACGATGAATATCACGGAATGTGAGCGCCATAACATATAAGAAACGATGAAACTGTTCATCGACTACTTGTTCGGTCACCAGGTTTATACCCAAAGGAGCTACGGTGTATGCAAATATCTTGTGCGTTTACTTTGGAATGTTGAGATCTCTAGATGAATAACGTCCTCGCAGCGGGATAATGCATGATCCAGGTTAGGACCGATCTCACCGATTACTATTTGACTAATGTCACTTTAAAAGAGATGTTCCCGTCGCCGGATGACTTCCGGCCTGAGCGATTCCTAGAGACTCAGGACTCCCGTCTGCAGACCTTCGATCTTCCATTTGGGTTTGGTCGAAGAATCTGTCCGGGTATGCATCTCGCACGAAACTCAATCTTCATCAATATTGCTAGGATGCTATGGGCTTTCGATATTCTACCCGCCCTGACCGAAGAAGACCGACCAATCATCCCTGGTTAGTACAATGATTCCAACAAGCACCTTGAACTTCCTGAGTCTTATATTTGACAGATTGTTGGAAATTTACAACTGGCATTAGCTCTAAACCATTGCCATTCAAATGCAGGTTTAGTCCAAGAAATGAAAAGATAGTGGAGTGCATTAAGGAGGAAGCACGAGCTGCCAGGGAGAAAATGGAAAGTTGAGTTACATACGACCTGTCTAGTAAAGGCTTTACGATGTGCAGGGGTTGGAATTTCGAGGCAGTGATGAGATGGAGCTTTGGAAAGTTGGCTATACCATTTGCAGCCCCATATCACAGCTGGCGAAGACTCGTTCATATGAATTTGTGATTTGGCTTTCGTCCCACAAATTAGCCATGTATGTACGAGCAAAGTCTGCCTCTAGGACATATAACTTTCCGAAACAACTTTGACAATACCTCCCACAGAGGAAAACCACCTTGGTGGTTGAGTTCTGGTTTGAATGAGTACATTCCAGCTGTGTAAACTGCTTCCGGTGAACATTGATGGTATGGAGTGGTGACTGTTCCAAAAACTACGACCGGAAGCATCCTGAATTTCGGGCAAGCTAGAATTTGGCATCTTGGAACCACAGTGAAGTACGTAGCCTGCGTATGGCGACCTCGACTCTATGACTCAGCTCAGGTCATCGTCCTGCTGCGTAGTACAAATATGAATAACGAGATCGTAAGACCTCGTGAAATTATTCCTTGATAAGACGACATTTTAGTCAAATAGCAGTGACAATCTATTGGCTCAAGCGCTCAACACAAAATACAAGCAAGCTTTCGCTGAGTACATCACCCTACTTTATCATAATCACACAACAGTATTGAAATACAAGCCTGACATCATTTCCAGGGCAGGTTGTGAGTTAGGATAGTCCACGGAAAAGAAACCGACCAAGGTGACGTATGTAACTGATTGTATCAAAGGCCCACGGGTACAGACATTTTTCCCGAAGAATGCGAATGTGGGCTCACGGTAAGCTGCCCACTTTCTCACGAAAGTTGGGTCAAGGTACTTCCAGCGATCGTAGTAGTCATATGCCTCGTACTTAGAGTTTGGTTCTGCTGCAAGAAATCATACACGCTTATACGTCAACGGTATGACCTATCGTTCGAAGAATTGCAGGGCCTCTGATGCCTTGAATCGCCGAGCAATATCGCGAGTCGTCATTCGGTCGAATAGGGGTGACAACATTGGGACGGTCGACGTCATATGCTATGAAAAAAGAAATGGTAATCAGTGTCCATAGCAGAAGGATGAAGGTACAAAGATTGGCTAACCTGGAATTCTTGGCAAAACATAACACCTAGCATTCCGACGTCAAAAGGGAAAGGATTGAAGTCAAATTCTCCCTGCATCGTATCCCTGGAACCTGGCCATAAAAGCTGTCGAAAGAGACGTGACTTGGAAGACGACATTCATCGAGGGACATTGAAGGCGAAAACATCGTGGAACCGTCAAAATCAAAGAAGACATTTTTGATTTTCCTTTGAGAACAGAGAGACTGACGATATGAACTGCCTGAGTCATATCTGTCAACCATACATGATCAACAAGTATATCGGTTATATAAGGACGGATGATTCAGGATTCGTTGGGTTTAGATGTCAAAAAAAAAAACACACACACTCAGTGAGCGATGCGTTGGTTGTGTAAATGAGTCAATCCCTGCGAAGGAGTTAAGACCATTTTAACTAGAATAGAGTAAAATAACCTTTACGAGACAGTGAATGAAATGAAATACTTCCTCCAATCTCTGACATCGGGGTAAGAGAGGACAAATGCCCCACTTGGTTTGAGGTCAAATGAGGTGGACTTAAGTAGAGTGATTGAATAATACCTAGGTATAACAGTCAGCCAGTGCCCAAGGAAGAACATCCAGAACAGGTATAACATGATGAAATTATCCACTGGACGAGGGTCTCCTTGATATTTAAGGATACGAAGTTTTTCACTTCCGTCTTAGACTGCTTTGAAAACTACGTGCTGTCCCTGGATTTTCTAAGCAGAAAAAAAAAAACATTGCCCTGAAGGGAGAGTATGAGTGGAATCTTTTGCCTTGCAAAAGGAGATGCGGTTTCCTTGTGTTCCGTATCATCGACTTAATACGTTCCATTTCCACAGAAGTGGTACAAAGTATAGCTCTATTCCAGAAACAAGGACCGGATACGATTTGAATCCTACCAAGCAAGCTAGTTCTTCGAAATCAAGATTGTGTGGATACAAAGAAGTTCGTAGCACCGAGTGAAGGGTGTCGTGACACTCAGAAGGATCACCGTTCCGTTGTGAAGCACAGACATCTGATGCCTGGAAAACCAGCACCGTTGGCCAAAGGTTTCTTGTGAGTATATTCCACAAACCATTGGTCATGTGTATTCAAGAATTGATATCGCATGTTAGAGATCCGGCTTCCAGGGAGTCATTCCAATTCAAATCCGACTTGTTTGTCAATAGCGTATTCATCTTCCACAATGATAACTTGATGGACTTTTTGAGGAACCACATCTTTCTCATCTTTCCCAGATGGTCAATTTTCAAAGGATCTCGCAAAGAGACAATACAACACCATCTTTGCCTGTCATGCATCTCCACAATGAATCCCTAGCTTCAGCTCAGAAGTGGAGGGTACACTGCTTTGTCCAGCATTTGCCTGACAATTTGCGGATATTTCACTATGGTAAGCTTTTGAATCATGCCCTCATACACCTTTCTGCGGATCTGCAAGAGAGATCATCATGATGCATCCCGAACGATTCCGTACGATGTATGGGTGGCTTTTGCTCAGCATTGCGTAGACCGTGAGCAGTGCAAAAAATTTGAAGCAAGTGTACGGACCAACTTAATCTCAAGGTCCACCTTCGGAACCAAAACATTCATCCTGTAACAAATTTCGGTGGTCTTTTTGGGAGTAGCAATCGTTTTTTTGCAACGCGATTTGAGACGCATCATCATTATCCACTCATATGATTCGGATAATTACTTCTAGTGAACGTAGTACAGTTGGCAGTAGTAGTATACAAGCGAGTCGGATTCACCTCCACCCCATTACCTCCCTCCAACGAAGTTCGCATCTACACATACAATCTGGCATTGACGATACTAACATATGGGCAATAAAGCACAGATCAGAAGACAGATGATGCTGAGGCGATACGATCCTAATCCTCATCCTCAAAACGCAATATTTGTGCATCTTCATCCACTCTCAGATCCCTGTATCCGCGTCGTGTGCGGTAGAACACTCCTTCGGTACGGGAGGCAATCCACTCCCAAGCAATACCTGCAATACCGACGAGATACCACGGCACAGACGCCAGCGTGTCAAGAATACCTGACTCATATCTGTATGACCTCATGCCATCTCCTGGTAGGCGAATAGTTCTAAAGCCTTCAAGTCAGCATAATCATCCGACCGGGAACGATTTATACACGTACCCCCGAGCAAGGCCGCTTCTTCGATAGTAGGAATAACCAACGAGAGCAGTTACTCCAAAAGGAATCAACAGGATGAGTATCCAGAAAAACGGTCCGTGAGCTTTGAATCCAGGACAAACGTGACGAGCACCACGATCAGGGCGGAAGCCCCCATCTCCTTTACAACTGGAATATGGGATGAGACGATAGGCTGTTCTCTCGTACCAGTAATCTTCGCCACCCTTGCACGCCTCCGCTTCATTGTTGGGTAATGGGGTTGCACCGGGTAACAGAACGCATTCATCGGCATCGTTTTTGACGTAATTGAATTCGCTTCAAGGCAAGTCAGGTTCGAAAGCTCGCACCGAATCGCGGAAAACAGACATACCATTCAAAATCGACCTTAGCACAGGCGCAAGTCTCCACAATCTTCTCTTCAACCTTAGGCTGTTTCCCAACCACGCAATCGACATCTCTGACACGGCGATGATATAGAGTCTGTTGGCCGAGTTAGTTGTGGTTCAAATATCTGCGACATGAGACTCACTCGGCGACCAAACAAGCAGCGTTCTTCACGTTCCTCGCTAGGGCTCCAGAGTTCAAAGTCATCCTCGGCAGGTTTCTCAAGGTTCAAAACGCCTGGAGAGCATCATCAAGTGCCACGATAGTGGTCATGCAACTAGACTCACATTGCTTAGTCGTCAACGCAGTGAAGTCCACATGAATCGCGACTGAGCCCGAACTTTTAGGGTAATTACCCATCAGGATGAACCTACGACTCGTATCCGAGGTCATAGTGACAACAAATCTGATTCGAATTTTGTCTTTGCTGAATTTATACTCTCTCCAATTCAAACCCTGATTTGTGCTGAACAGCAGGTGATCTGTAGGTTCTTCGTCATTGACTAAGACCAAGATAGATCCGGAGTCGCCAAATTCCCATAGGTGGGCGTCTTTGTGAACTTCTTCCCAAGTAAAGCCCCCATCGCGACTGAGGAAAGTGTCACTGTCCTGATATGGAGCAAGTTCTTCACCGACATTGCCGACGGCCATGACAAGTCCGACCACCGAGGTACTACTGAAAGTGGCTCTTGGATCGAGTCGCTCGGTATATCCATGCAGATGTAAAGCGCATCTCTGGCAAGGTGTGATCATGAGTACAGATAGATAGGCACTCAGGGCAAATTTCGTACCGCTGTGTTACATTCATAGGATCGCCCTTGCGCATCGACTTTGGGGGGAGTCAGGGGTTTCCACGTACTTCCTGGTGTGTCAATCAGCATCAAGATGTCAAAATAACTAGAGGCTAATAAAACCAACCATCGTTGTGCGTGATCCTAGTTTGAAGTTTCTTCTTCCTGGAGACCTTGGCTTCTGCCGAATTCGAAACGATGTTGATGAGAGCGATACCATCTAGACCAATCATTTTTTCGAAGTCCACGAAACCCGCGTCGTTGCGGTTGACATTTTCGATGGAAAGCCCAAAGTAGGTACCATTCGAATTCGATTTGAGGATATTTCCATAGAATGGATCTTCGGACATTGTCATGTGAAGGAACAAAGACTTCGTGCTTGACTCTAGAACTGTATATGCCTGTATACTAATCGGCACATGAAGTAGTATTATAAAACATTGAAGGCGTACATGAGTCTCCGGATGCATGCCTCGCGGGAACTGTCCAGTGGCAAAGTTATATCCATCCAAAGAAACTTGTAATTCAAGCGAATGACCACCAGGTTCCGCCTACAGGTCATCCTTGATCAGTAAAGGAACGATAGAGCAGGAAAAGAGGACTAACTGAAGCAACGACCAAAAACTCCGAAAACTTAGCAAACCCGACAACCTGATCAAACATCTTCTTCTTGTTCGAGAAGTAATTATCCCCAACAACCAACTGCATCGGATCAAGCTGCATCCTAGCCTGGGATCCCTTCTTCTCGGGATACGACTCGCATAGTATCTCAGTCGGGTCCACATTCAGATCCTTATCCTTTGTGAATGCGCAATTGCGCACGTATTTCTCGACGAAATCCCAATGACGACCGTTGTCGCGTGAGTAGGACGCTTCAGCGTGGCAATTCTGTCCATCCGAAGAGCAGTCTCTATTACCCGTCCACAGGAGGGTGTCTGTCTTCGGGTGAAATCTGAGGATTTGGACACCGAAAGTGTTAGGTGGGGTAGGTGCCTCTTGTTCGTACCATGTACGTCCTGTGTCGGTGGTATAGTAGAAGGATTTTGTTTCCGTGATGAGGTAGGCACGCTCGTTGGAGTACTTGTGATGGTAAAAGCCCAGGAAGCGTTTGTCTGGGAACAGTCGTTTCCATGTGTAGCCTTCGTTGGAGGATTGCCACACTGCGCCGTCAGCGGTTCGGAGGAGGAATGTCTAGATACATGAGTGAAATTTAACATAGCAAATGTAGATGTTGAGAGCCTCACTGTCGAATCTTTGAAGTAGGCGTGCTCGGTGATAGAGCTTGGGAATTCGAACTAGAACATCATGAGTACGGGTCAGCCAAACTAGAACACATATACTCACGGTCTGGTGAATGACATCTCCTTCTTTCGGCGCAGCTATCGCGAGCTTCAGCAACCTGTTACTACAATCAACCTAAAACATTATACCTTGTGAACACTTCTTCTCAATCTTATCATCCTTTTTGATTCCACCCTTGCACGTGTTGCCAGGAATCTTTCGATATCCAGACGAACCGAGGTATGTTTCTTTGTCCGGATCTCCAGCACAAACACCCGCAGGTATAGGTTCAGGGCCAACCGGTACACATTCGTCTCCCGAGCGTACGAAGTTGTAGTCACTATGAGCCGACAATTTGGTCGGGGTTTGAGGACATGCAAATTTGAGTTTAGTACTCACCACTCATAGTCCGCGTCTGTACACTCGCAGTCCTCTTCATGCACTACAGGATCATCGAATTTCTCCCCGACGTAGCAATCGGCATCAGGCTTTCTGCGTTTGTACCATTGCTACGAACTTACGTTCAGAAAAGGGCTGCAAGGAGAAGAAGAAATATATGGAGACATGCCTTGTGACCCATCAAGCACTCTGTTTGCCTGTTTCGAGCGTACCACCTTTCAAAGTCACTCTCAATACATTTTCTCGAGCGGGTCTTCACGAAGTCCAAAAAGACGATGACAACACGCCCGACATCGTCTTTCTGGTCACGGCGCGCCACCGAGCCAAGGAGAAGGAACTTTTGCGAGGTGGAATCCGGAAGAGTCATCAAGCCACGAGCGAGAAGCTTCACGCCAATATCATACGTTTTCCTGTACATCGAGAGAATATCGTCACCTATACAGCTGCATCTAAACAGGTTAGCTCACCAATTCTGTCCCAGATCCGTCGAATACTGAATTTTATCCGTCGGCTCCTCATCATTCACAATCACCAATATACTCCCGGAATCACCAAACTCATACTTATGGGCCCCAGGCCGAACCATAGTCCAGTCGATACCTCCATCGGTACTGAGGAACGTGTCGCTATCCTGGTATGCGGCGAGACTCTCGCTCACTGATCCGACTCCCATGACGAATCCAGGTGCTGGTGACGAGAAGATGCGGCCGAAGTTGTGTGGGTTTGTGATGGAATGGAGATGGAGCGAGCAGGATTCACCGTCACACGTGAATGGGCGGCCGTCGCTGTCTCTCTTCGGAGCGCGGAGGGGTTGCCAGTTGCTACCTATAGTAGTGGTATGTATTCAGAGTGTGAAGGGCGGAGGGAGGGAGGGAGGGGACGAACCGTCGTCGAATGTGATGACTGTCTTGAGTTGCTTGATGGAACCATGGACCTCGACGTCTTTCGCATTCGAGACGACATTGGCCAGTCCAATACCATCCACACCATATATCCGCTCATAATCAACGAACCCTCGCTCGTTCCTATTGGTGTCCTTCAGACTCTCCACGAAGAACGTCCCATTCGAGTTACTCATGAACAGCGTGCCGATCAACGCGCGATCATGGAGCACAACATCTACAGCCAGCGAATACGAGGTAGACTCCACAACCGTGTACGCATTCTCGCGGAGCTGAGCCGAGGATGCATGCGGAAACTGTGCCTTTGCCCACGTTATACCGTCCAGTGAGACGTACAGTAACATTTCACCAGTGTTGCCGGGAGACATGTCTCTCATGGCAACTAAAGCGTATTTGGATACGATGGCGAATGCAATAACGCCCCTGGCATTCTTCCCGATGCCCAAGTCCTCCACTTTACTCTCTTTTTGGAAGAAGTCGGTGCTGGAGAAGAGGCGGCTTGAAGAGAGCGAGTGTGAGCCGGTGTTGGTGGAGGTGTCAAAGGCGACGCAGAAGATGAGTTCCTTAGGTACATCTGTCTTGAATGCTTTACTGCTATGTGCGAATTGGCAATGAGAGGTTTCAGACAAAAGCTTTGCGGGAATGTCGCCGAAATGAGATTTAGTATAATATGTCTGCGATGAGAAGTCACTTCTGAGTTGACAGAAATCAAATCTCAGCACGTACTTCATCATGGCATACCGCACCCCAACCTCTTTTGTCACAACTTGTGCCTTGGTAGAGAATATAACCATCCATGCCTGTTGAAGCATGGAAAGAGAGAGGCTTTGGCACAAGCGCCGGCGGCAATGGCAATTGGAATGACCTCCATGTCTTTCCTCGGTCGTCTGTGCGATAATGTTCCGTTTCCCCCGTTAGAGCAAAAGCCTGAGCAAGATAATCATTGTTCTCTGGCTCGACTTTCAATGTGATAGAGGCACACTTACGTAGCGGTTATTAAACGGGTGCTCGATAACCATGTTCGCCTTCCCTTTCGGAATCCCATCTGCCAGTCTCCAAGACTTTCCCTCATCTTGTGAAACATAGACATTGCCCTCAATAGAGTCATGATATATCGCAGACTGCAACCAAAGTCAATGGACACTCAAACATATGACTTTATGCCTACTTGTGTGTCATCAAAAAAGAATAAATTCGCAGGTAGATTGTTAAAGGAGTTGATTGTATGTTCTGGTCTCTGGGAACCTGCTAAAGAGAGGCAAGAGGATAAAAAGTAGAGTAGAAGAACGGGGGCTCTGTGTCGCCCTAACATGGTCGTCGTGGGACACGCTGGCGACGAACGCGTCCAAGGCACGGGGTTGCACCGCCACATTCGGACGCCCGATCACACGACCTCCATGCGCTTCGTGACCAACTGTTATTTCATTATCTGCCTTTCCGAAGAGCTAACACGCCCGCACTATGTGCGAGTAGGTAGGTGAGTATTACCATGTGAGCGGAATTCCATATGTCCCCCAGGCCTTTGGATCTAACTCTGTGGATTACTAGGCAGGCGATTGACTTTTTTTTCGTTGACCCAATGTATTCACCTGGGTATCTCAATCTCAGGCGCTCTTTGTGTCAGTACTAGTAAAAAAAGCATGCGAGCGGCTTGAAGCTCAGAGGTTCGATCGCAACCACTCGTATCAAGTGTAGCATCAACAATCCATCAACACGACGGCCGGAAGTATTTGTCAGCGCTGTCACTCACAAAACCGTTAACTTTTGTAATGACGTCTTGAATTGAAGTACTAGATGACAGGCTATAAGCTCCCTTGGGCGGCACCCCACATGCCGTATATGAGACAATCTAGACATATGTTGGTTCGAACAGGCTAACCCGTATCCTGTGCAGAAGATATTCCCAAAGGGCTCCACAATATTATATTCTTCGGTCAGTTTTCAGCTTGTTGATGCTGCACGAAGCGAACTAACTTCAAGAAGTGAACATTGTCACAGGCATACACAATTCGAAGGCTGCTTAGAATTCACTCTATACCAATCATTTCCCTGGGAATTGTCTAACTATCGATGGAAATTCGTTTGGGCATTTGCTCGGAATCGATATAGAATCTATCTAGACTCTAAGCCAACAAATCGCTTCGAATAAAGTCTCCTGCAGAGTGCGGGCCTTTGAGATTCTTCCGAACAGTATGTAGCTTCGCTCATGAGGTTATTGTAGATTCTTCTCACAGTTTGAGTGAAATTGGGGGTGAGTATGCTCCGTTCCAGATTTGTCTTGCCTTGACTTGATCATAGCCAAATGACCTCCATGCTCTTCGGCCCTTCGGAGTGGAATTGCGTTATTTCGTACGACAATACGAACTCTTGTTGAACTTTCCCACCGCTTCTTCAGCATATTTGAATCGGTAACTCCCTTTGTCTCCAGACATGGCCTCCATCAAGTTCCTTTGGAACTCTCAATTGGCGAATACATCTTGGACCCATCTTGTGATCGTCGTTTGTCTTGCATGTCTTCTTCACTTAGCTCTCAAGTGGCTGAACCTTCGAAGGTCCATGCCTCCGGGGCCACTGGGTGTTCCTTTTATTGGCAACATGCATCAAATGCCTAAGGACAAGCCTTGGCTCAAGTTCTTTGAGTGGAGTCGTCAATATGGTTTGTTCTTACTCACAATTATCGAGACAATCTCCTAATTTTCCTCAGGTCCTGTGATATCTGTCTTTTTTGGTTCAACACCTGTCATCGGTAAGGGAGAGACCAATAAATGGAACATATCATCATTAATTTTCATGCAAGTCCTCGGGACCGCACAAGCTGCATGGGATCTTCTGGAAAAGCGTTCAGAGTTCTATTCAAGCCGCCCGCGGTCCATTTTCATGTGAATCAATGCCTCATCGCGAAATTCAAAGCTCAACTCAACCTCATCTAGGGGAGAACTTGTATCTGGAGGTAAACGAGTCTTGCTTCGAACGAATGATGATAAGTGGCGTCGATGGCGAAAGGTAAAGTTCCATTTTTGTTACCATTGGGCTGAATGGCCATGATGCTTTTCAGATACTTCATTCTAGTTTTCACTCTCGAACAGCGGAAACATACGAGGATCTGCAGTCATTGGAGTCAAAGATATCTCTGTGTGAAATACTAGAAGCACCTCAGGACTATGTGTGCCATCTCGAAAGGTGAGTTTTTCCGTTCGTGGTATAACGGTTGTGACTTTTTTTCGCCTTTTCGCAAGATTTGCTGCTAGCGTGATAACGACCATTACATACGGGGTGCATGTTAAGAGTCTCGATAACTGGATCGTGAAAGAAAACAGGGACACTCTGGATTGTAAGTTGATCAGGCTTTTGACTTATCGAATATGAATTCAATCACATGCTCTGCTTGAAGTCTTCGTCAAGTAAGTTTTTGTTGTTACCTTGAACATATTTGTCTTTGTTCAATATATATAGAGCAAAGCAAGTCAGCCTATTGCGACCGGTAGTAGAAGGATTACTAAAAGTAATCAGTGTTCCAGGCAGGTTTCTAGTAGAAGGGATGCCTTGGCTGCTCAAGTTGCCCGTATGTCTTGTGCACCAATCTCAGAATGAACAAGGTCTACAGAATTGATTTTTCAGAAAAAGTTTCAATGGTTCCGTCGGATTGCAGAAGAACGACGTCGGAAAGATGAGGCGCTGTATCTGAAGCTCCTTGACGATGCTAGAACGAGAATGAAGAACGGAACAATGCCTGATTCGTTATCTACACGGGTAGCTCTAAGCCAAAAGCAAAATGGTATGACCGATATGGAGATGGCATATATTCTTGCAAGCTCGTTTGGAGCGGGCTTTGACACGGTAATTTTATTTTTCTGCTGACAACTAAGGACAAACCGCTGACAGCGGCTTGAAGACAGCTGCTAGTCTTGAAACATTCATCTGTAGGTTCCTTTTCAATTTATCACCGCAGCACCCGAACAGACCGTCGTTCCCAGTTACCATGCTTCATTTCCCTGATGCGATGAAAAAAGCTCAGGTAGAACTTGATCGCGTCGTAGGCAGCGATCGAATGCCCGAATATGATGACAAGGAAAGTTTGCCTTATACTAATGCGCTCATCAAGGAGACAATGCGGCATGTCCATAATATTAACACTGTGGCTGATCTTATTCAATGTTTTGCAGTTGGCGGCCGGTCGCTGCACTTGGAGCCGCGCCCCATGCCGTAACTATTGACGATGAATATCATGGAATGTGAGTGCCATGACATACTAAAAATGATAAAACCTCACTGACTGCTTATTCACCAGGTTCGTACCCAAAGGAGCTACAGTGTATGCAAATATCTTGTGCGTTCACCTTTGAGATCACCTTGAGATTTCTAGGTTGAATAACCTTCTTGTAGCGGGATAATGCACGATCCAGGTCACAACCGTTATCTTCCTACCTGGCATTGAACTCATGTCGCACTGAAGAGATGTTTCCATCACCAGATGACTTCCGTCCAGAGCGATTCCTGGAGACTCAGGACCCCCGTTTGCAGACCTTTGACCTTCCATTTGGGTTTGGTCGAAGAATCTGTCCAGGTATGCATCTCGCACGAAACTCAATCTTCATCAATATCGCCAGGATACTCTGGGCTTTCAATATCTTACCAGCCTTGACTGAAGATGGCCAACAAATCATTCCCGGTTAGTGCAACGGCCCAAGCAGCGCCATGAACTTCCTGAGCTCTGTAATCTACAGATTGTTGGGAATTTACAACTGGCATCACGTCCAAACCTTTGCCTTTCAAATGCAGATTCATTCCAAGGAATGAAAAGATTGTGGAGTGTGTTAAAGAAGAAGCACGAGTGGCCAAGGAGAAATTTGAAAGTTGAGGATAAAGGATGCTTCCCTGCTACTGGAGGACAAATCAACTAAATGAATTAGTTATCTCTACTATATGATATTTTGATGGATTGTGCGAGTGAAAGATTAACTGTCATCTGTCATAAGGTCAGGCTGCTAACACTTTGACAGTGTTAAGACCGTAACATGTTCAACAGAGGTATTGAACAAAAAGAAATGGCCGACTAGCTCAGTTGGTTAGAGCGTCGTGCTAATAACGCGAAGGTCTTGGGTTCGATCCCCACGTTGGCCACATTCAGTGGGTCTAATTTTTCACATTGGTAATTGCCAAGTTTTTCAAATAGTCCATCAATAAACTCCATTCACAACCAAATTTTTGCAAAAAGTCGACATGACATTCTGTATACCCCCGCAAAAGAACAGGAGCAATAAGAAGATATATAATGCTCAGGAGGAGCTTTAGTTCCAAAGATTAGTGAGCAACATTTGGTACCGAAGCAGCACGGAATCCCCTAGTAAAAGGCGAGGGGATTGTCTGCTTGATGCTTCGGCTGTTGCTGTTTGTTAAAGGCTCCGCCCGATATACCTCCATGAGTTTTTGCTTTTTGTTGAGCTCGCGGGGTGGTCACGTGACCCCATTAATTCGGCTGCCTTGCCAACCCCACACTCCAGGCGCTCTCGAATTTCGCTATACGTTAGCTCTGCTCGTTCCTTGCTGTCATTCAGGCACTTGATCAAACCTTTCGGACGAGAATTTTTCTTCTTTTTTCTGCACATGAGGCGATTTGGAATGTCGGGACTCGGCAATTTAGCGTGAACGTGTCCGTGAACTTTAAGTTCCTTCACGGTACCCGGTACGTTCACATAAGAATGAGCGTGAAGGCTTTCTCGATGCCCCTTGAGAGCAGGGAAAAGCTTATCAAAGCTGCCCTTGAAGGTATGCGCACTTGCGATAGCTCATGGTAGGTTTACTCAAGTGTTCATATCTCGATTGCAGCAAAAACATTCGCATACAATCCTTACTCTAAATTTCGTGTTGGTGCGGCGCTTCTGGCTGCAGATGGTACTGTCATCAAAGGCGCCAACATCGAGAATGCGTCTTATGGTACGCGGATCGTGTTCCAGCCCATCCTTGACCTTTATCTCCCTGCCGTTATCTAGGTGGGACGATCTGTGCCGAGCGCACTGCCATCGTAAAAGCTGTTGTAAGTTTCTCATTACGATGAGTATTCCTTGTTGCATTGCGTATCCCCAGAGCGAAGGCATACGATCTTTTATCGCCATCGCGATCGTCTCGTACGTCAACTAGTTTATTAAAATCGTATGTTGGACTCCATCTCCATCATTTCAGTGATGTCGCTTCCCCTATCTCCCCCTGCGGAATATGCCGTCAAGTTCTCCGCGAATTCTGCGCGCTCGAGATGCCGGTCCTTCTCGTCCCAGGTGACTACCCTCAACCAATGAATGAGGGAGAAGTGTTGAAGCCTGGATACTCCGAAGGCGGGGTGCGTGATACGACGCTCGGGGAGCTGCTTCCAGATAGCTTTGGACCGGAGGATTTGGAGCGGCCGCGAACAAAGTAACATGTCGTAAGGCCGCTCGTAGCTAGCTTTTCATGTTTCTTATGAGTTATCCGGAGACGAAAATATAATGTTGATGCTGATCCTAGTTGAGATCATCGTCAGAACTGTCATATGGTTTATCTTGATAGCGTTGCTGCTTTTCCTTGTGTCTTCGATAGGAATTTGCTCACCCTCTGTTTTAGGGCGGACAATTCATTTTACTTCTGGTCGTATTCGTCTAATATTTGATATTCGTGTGATTCTTATCCGTTTTTGAAATACATATCAAGACGGCTAGTCCATAACAACTCAAGATGATAAAGATGGGAACTGGCATTATGAGACAGAACTGGTTATGAGCTAATCGGGATAGCTCACAAGCAGTATGGGCAGTCACTTGAAACCACTCGGACTGGCATCTCATAGCGCTTCCTCTGGAAATTTCTTTTGTTTCGTTTGACTATTCTGGCTTTCTCGGACTTCTTTGACACTCTCGCATTATCCCTGAATTCTAGGGCGAGTATGTCGCAGCTGAAGCCGCTTGTCTCGCCATATCCAACTAGCGCACTGCCTTCATTCTGACCATGATACAAGGACGTCTTGGGAGCAGTACAGACATGCTGCAGAGACCTCCAAGCGTTGCAACATATGCCTTTCCTTCAATCACGTTGGGTCAATAGCACTGAGGGCTTTCATTCCGTACCTTTCATATTATGTGAATGAACTGCTATCATCATGAGTTGATGGCGGACTGTCCGCGAGCGGCCTTCTTTAGCCTCGCATTCTTGCATCGTACCCATCGGCATCTTAGTTCGGAGACAAAGGGAGTTTGTTGTAATAAGGGAAACTGTTTCAGAATTGTACACTGGTCTCTTTTGGAAAAACTTCACAGCTTGAGGTCTTGACGCTGAGGCTTACTACCCCAACTTTCAGCTTTATCCGATGCTCCGGTCATTCTATCTGAAACTTATTCCTCGGAACATGATCTCAATTATACACTTGTCTTGGATGGAGAGAGTCGCTCGCCAGAATCTCATCCTTTCCCTCAGCAACCTGAACGAGGATGCGAGGCCGACTACATTTACCAGGCAACAAGGAACGAAATTTGAAAGAACTAGATGCGTAGTATGCTCATTCTAGATCGGGGATCGGGCCGATATGTGTAAATTCAGTGCGTGTTCGTGTTTTGCCTAAAAACAGCAAATTTCGACGCTGGTGCGGTACTCGCGTGTGCTTTGAGCATTCGCTTCTGGTTCCCAGTTGTGCCATAGTGTTGATAAATGGTTGATTTTCGAGTTGGTGCTCATATTCTGATGATGGATGAGAAACTAGTAAGTCATCGGCTGCTATTGGTCGTATCCTTCTGGAGTTGGTCAAGTTACCGTGGAATACATGTATTATCTCCATCGTCCACTTGCAAACCAGACTATGGGTATGTCAGCGCTGCAACTATTATCAAACCATTGCAGCTAACGTCCATGACCTAGTGCAATAGCAATCGTCAAACAACGTCCAATGTGACGTTGAGAGTTTCAACAAAAGGCACCAAGTTAGCCTGTACATATGATCAGTTTTGGACTTTGAGCGTGTTTTCTGGACCATGGAGCTCACCCCCATCATCGCTGCATGAAACACTCCCAGCTGAGCTTTTCCTTTCGCAATAGTTGGAGGAATAAGAATAGTAAAATTCTGATGAGGGGGCTGATAGAACGGTTCCTCGGGATGATATTGCGGATCATATTCTCCACTGTACAAGACCAGACCCAAACCGTCGTCCACGGAAGAACATTCAGATGTAGGGCATGATTTCAGGCCAATAGCTACACCAAGTTCAAGTGAGTTTGTCAATGTGTTCTGACAAGAAGTTCACGAAGAAATGTTTGATTAGGTAGGACAAGAACTTACCTCACGGAGTATCTCAACCGTATATTCGTATCCCCCGGAGACAGACATGCCATCTGGTGGGTAGGCTATGGTGACTCGCTGAGCTTCAACGGCAGAAATGAGCACGGCAAACGCGGTGACGATGAAAGTATGATTCAACTTCATTTGCAGACGATTTAGAGCTTGGAACGTTGGAGTCTTTCTGACAATGCTGCTCCCCAAATGTCCTTTTTATACAGTGAGGCCTTCAAGTGAAGAAGAGGGTACCAATCATGCGACTGAGCGGAGGGAAACGGCAACGGACTCGGAGCTCGGAAATATGGATCAACAAAGCTTCTATCATGGTTGTACCATGCCGGTGTTATACCGTTACTTGAAACCTCATTTTGGCTTTTCACGATTCGATCCCACTACCAAGGACAAAGTCTTTGTCCTACTGATAGAACAGCCTCGAGAATGCGCTGAATCTTAGCCTGACTCACGATGGAGTCTTCCAGGCTTGGAAGGCATTACTGGACGCGGGTCTGAGTGCAGCTCCACATACTACCGGGATTCCTTCGTTCCTTTCATGCAAGTCCACAGCAAGAAAAACACTTCGGCGACCAAGTAGTCATGGCTTGGTTGCACAAGAGGCGATTATGACACATGCATGGTTCGAGGCGCCTGTCTCTGCAGCCGTGCTACCCCGTTATTTTCAACCGATGTAAGTTCAATCTATCCAGAGGTGCTGCGAACGGCTTGTTCGTCCCACACGCGCGAATCGTCTCCTCAAAGATGTTTCGGACTTAGCCACATATTAGACGAATCCAGAACTGGCTGTGCCACTGTGTCTCCCGAGCAGACACGGTATTTCCGGTATCACGGTCGAGTGAGTTATTCTCGTCATATAATTAGTTTAAGGTTATAACAGCGTCCGTGTCGATCAATCCTCGAGGAGCGCCTTTACGATATCAAAGAAAAGGTCAATGGACATTACGCAGTGCTCTGCACGATTTGAGGGAACTGAATGACATTTCCGTATTGTCTTAAATACAATGCAGAAGGCTATCTCTTGTTCCGATTTGAGATCAAAGTTTCAAACGTTCACTCTGCGTTCGTTTTCTGGTCTAACTTCCTGCTTATGAAAAGTTAAATTCTGGTTCTTTCGGATACCCTTTAATGCTGACGGACGCTGTTGAACTCTTAGGTCTCATCTGCAGGGAAATCAACGCAATGTCCTTTTCCCTTGATGGGTTTTACTTGGTCTTCCATTACTCCCTTATTCGCCTCATTCTATCAGTCACTTGTTCTATATATACCTCGTCCTTTCAGCCATGCCTTCCTTCTCTATACATATATCTCTATCAGGGATGATGAAACTCATGTATCAAGTCACCTGTTCCTGATATTTTTTCCTCTTCTGGTGTCTGGAGCTACTTAGTATTGGATTCGAGGTGAATAAATTAAATGACGGTTGATGGCTTTGGAAAAGTCCCTCTGTTCGGATCGTGAGTGCAATGGCAACGATTGTTTGACGTGTACTCTGTAACATGATGTAGTTTCCTTGATCCTGGCTTTGGACTTGAACCCAAGGTCAATGTAACATTGAACCCAGGCACCTACAACCTAATGAAACAATCATACGAAGTTGATGAAAATATGGGAAACACAACCCACATCATCCAACATGCAAGTTACATTGAGAATGGCAATCGTTTATGCCTACAATAAATAGCAGAGTAATAGACTTTCTATGGAATAAGTAAGTAAGCAAGGGGGGATGCAAGAAGTCACTAGCTGGGGAAGCCAAGAGATAAATCACAGGAGATGGGAAATCACCGGTGACCAGTGGGTTATCAACATCAAACTTGCCAATCACACAGCCGGAGAGGAAATTCGTAGGGAATTCACAGTCTCGTGCACACCCACAATTGAGAATGGACCATGAATGAGGGCAATTGTTAATGCTGGGTAGACTGTCTATGGAACATGAGCATGTACACAATCATGAAGAAGGATTGTGCATACTGAAACCATAAAATAAATCTCTGAAACCACCTGAAAGAAGATGTTTGCAGCAAAATTGTTAGGGTTGGTTGCAAGTGATGGGACAATGTAAAGCAGCTGTAAGGCACATCATTATTATATAGACACAAAGATTGCTATGTTCAATCACACCTGAAGTGCACCATAGAAAGCTCCAGCATCTACTAAAAGATAGATGATGTGCCATATCCTAAATGATTGGCGTTGTTGGCTATCCATATTGGTCTTTAAGAATTTCCAATGTGACCTGCAGTCATAGCGATTCATACTGGGTCAGTATGACATGTTAGAATCAAGGGGTATTTACATACCGTAATGACCATCCAACAAAAGATGTTGCAACCAAGTTGGTCAAAAATGACAAAATTACACCGCCAGATGTCATAAACATTGCAGCTTTACTGTTGTATAGTGCAGCTGCCATTAAGACATCAGGGTTGGAGTAGATGCCCAAGGACACAAAAGTGAAAACTACATAAATATCAGTTGATACATGACCGAGTCAAGGATACCGCATACTAAGAGTGGATAGACAGAGTCCTATTGAAACATACAATGCCCAGGACCGCCGTTCGAAAACAACCCATGCCCGCCAGATGATGAATGCATCATTCATAATTGGCTAAGTCACTATGATCAGCGAGCAGAACACAAAATTGAAATGTTAAGAATCTCAACGGGGATGAATTGAAAGTAGCTTTGTAATACATCCAATTTACCAAGTCGAGCATTTACATAGTCCCTGTGCTCTAGAAGGGACATAGTGCTGCGTTGGAAAATTGTAGACTCAACCGATGCGCTGCAAAATGAAATGACTAATGTCCCTGTGCACATAACAAGACCCAAGAAAGTCGTGGCTAATTGCCATCTCAAACTCCAGTTGGGAGCCTTATACCTACTATACAATAGATCAGAAGGAACCTATGCAAAGCCTAGAACAAATATGTTACTTGGCTGAAGAATATATGGCAGTGGCTGCAATTGGAAATAGTATTCCTGTGGAGCATTCAGCACATAGCGTTGACACTGCAAGAAGTGAGCAGTAAACCATAGCAGAAAGAGATAATTGTTGGAAAAGTAATCCAGTCCACAAACAAATCTTGACCAAGGTTTCGAAGAAGTTGCCGTTCCTCAGGTGTCATGATAGGTTCAGAGGTTCAACAGCAGGACAAGACCAGAAAACCAAAGTAGTCCCTCAAGTTACGGTATGTGAGAGGGTACGAGCAATATTTAGATGGGGATCATTCTGAGCAGTCTTTATAGAATTGGTACAAATAGAATAACACTTGAATCGGCGCTGACAATGGAGTCCAAGCAACACAGATTTGAAAATTTGAAGAGAGTCAATAATGCGAGTTATTCCAGGCCAAACATCTGTGGGAACAATATTTCAGCCGAATGTAATGAATCAGGATCAGTACAATTGAGTTTGACGTAATTATAAAATTAGTGGAACAATAAAGCCGCAACATTCTAATCACTATGATTGGAACATCACAAAAGTCATATAGAATTCAGCTGACATTTCTAAACCGTACAAGAACGCGTCCTCTGGCTCAACCTCTGTCCCATGGGAAGATGCTCATCAGTGTCTGGCAGTTGTATAAGAGGGATCCAGGGGAAACGATGTTAGATGCGAAGGTTACAAGTAAGTTTTTATGCCGGTTTCTTCACCTTGGCAATGTATGGGTTCCATACACGCTGCCTATCAGCTCCTCTAGCTCCACTTGACTGCGATTATAGATTTGATCCCTGCCCAGAGGAGGAAAGGAGGAGCGAACGTGATGCGGAGGGTGATCGAAGTGATGGGAGGAAAACCGTAATTTTTTTTTTGACACATTTGTCCCGGATGAATGTCCCTTCACCTATATTCAGATGTCTTGTCTCTGCACAGCCTTTCCAGCCATATCAACAGGGAGCGAAACGTCCGATTGCGATCTCCATCATTGCTCCAGACTTCTCGGAGTTGCAACCCACGATGCTGCCGGTAACCCACGGACCAACTGCCCTATCCTGGTGTATCCCTGAGTGCGAATCTGGTCCGCCTTGACTCATTCAAGGAGAGTAGCGACAGCCTATTATCGTTCGTGAGATCGCAACCAAGGTAGAAGCACTTAAGCAAAGAGAAAGCATGAAAGTGCTTTCTAGTAGTGTAGTCAGACTCTTGGAACGGAAGACGGATACTGAAAGTGTGCGAAGAATCCGTGGAGGACTTGCTGTCCGTCCTATAGGCATTTTATATCCATTTGAAAGAGCCCTTTTCTTCCTTCCTCTCTCAGTGGTCTCCATTGTCATCGACTACACAAGAACGGATGTCGCAGATTCTATCATGCTTGTCGAGGCAGTAGTGACGTCTTGGTAAGTCATCCTATCTATCTCTGAAAGGTTCGGGGTCACTGATGATTGAAATCCTAGAATTCGAGAGGCGCAGTTCAACATATTTGGCCCATGACCTGTGTGTAGCAACCTCTTTTGACATACTTACTGGCCCCCGGGACTGCCTCCATATATATCCGCCCAAATTTTAAAGAACTCGTTATAACAGATGCATGTCATTCGTGCTTGGTTCATCCATCAGGTCACGACTTGTCAAAGGCCAGACTGGTCAGACTACCGCTCTCTCGAGACTCGAGTACCTCATCTCTGTCATCAAACTCAAAACCGCTAGGGTCGTTGCCTTCTGGCTGTAGTGTCAAAGATGCAGATTCATTGAGGTTTGTCTTGGGTGTGATTTGCTGTTATAGTATATTGTTTGTGGTTGGTGATTCATGCCTGGAAGGCAGGTTTCGTGAGCTTGGACGACTTTTGAATGTTCTTGCTTTGAAACTGACAATTGTGGAAATGACAATTGTGGAACTGGCTTTTGATCCTCAGAAGACTCCAGTCATACCTGTTAATGCCTTGACCAACTTGCGTCACCTCAGATGGGCCTGACCATCCAAGGCAAATGGTTTTGTCATGACTTCCCTTTGTGCCGCCGCTCCTGCAGAACCTCGAGACCCTCGAATTGACTTGCAACATGACACGCGACTATTGTGCATATCTCCTATTCCACTTTCATCAGTTGAAGACTCTTTCTTTCAAATTCATCAACATCAAACTCAGTGCATCCACAGACCAATCGTCGTTCCCAGATTTTGGTCCCGGCTTTGAGGAGTCTCTCAATTATATCTGATGAAGATGTTTGTCCACTTTTTGACCGCTTCTATTCTCCATCTCTCCGCCAACTTAGGCTTTTCCTTGATCATACCTTCCGGCAATCACGTTTCCATGACCTTGTTAGTTTCAGCTGGGAAAATCTTGAAGAATTCGTCATTTGGACTGATTTGCAAGATACCGAGTGGGAAAGCTTTCGTCTCCTTGTGAGTCGCCAAGCAGTTTTTCGGCCAGATGTGGGTTATTATTCTACGTCGATCGTTGAATATAATAACACCGTAGCTATGTAGTAAAGCAGGGTTCCTATAATAAAACACCGTAGCTACCTAGTAAAGTATTGTCTCTTCTAACAATTTTTGTTTTTGTTTCCTCTACTTTATTTGTCAAATTGTGTTTGGGTCATGATGCACAATGCTACGGTATATGAAATTCTGACGACCGACAATCTGATTCAGGATCTCCAAACAGAAGGAGAGCCATTCACAGCTGCCGCTGCTATCAAGGAGGATACTTGTACTATCGATTATTTCTTCTCGGATTGACAAGACTATAAGATAATGATCGATGTGCAAGATGCCAATCCATATCCATCCAGCTGCTAACTCAGGAACTAGATGGTGCCACCACATTGGTGCAATTACTAGAGCTGCCGCTCCTCCCAGGACATGTGAAAGGTGTCTTTTGGCAAGATGGCCTTGAAAACCTTTTGCCTCGATATAATCCGGATAACGCCAATACAATGTCCGAGTTGGTTTCCTTGAATGAGGGTTAACCAATGTCACTTCCCACTAAAACCCCGTCATTACGTCAGAGCCGACGCGGAACATAACGGCCCGGTCACTGTCTTTTAAACCACCTTGACATTGGCTATGATCCTCTCTTGCCGTTTATCCGCACTACCACCTCATTTACATATTTCTATTCAATGTAGACTCCTGTCCTCATCTCACCCGAGACTGTCAAGTTCACTTCAACAATTTCCATACCCCACCCATGCAAAACCAACCCCTCATCAGATTTTTCATCTCTCCCCCGGAGCATCACAGGAGGAAATTAAGACTCGATGTCCGCAATCAGCTCTCAAATTCTCGGAGCACTCTTAACCTGCTTTGGTCCAGATTATGATCTAGTGCGGCATCATCACCCCGACTCGACACACTGCCAAGCTCTGGCACCGTCAGAACGGCATGCACGGTTTCAGTCCATCATTGCTGCATACGACATTCTACGTGGAAAGACAACTGCTAGTGGATTTTCGCCCCAAGATCCGTATATGGCAGAGGTTCTGAGGCGAAAGCAGTTTCGTGAAGCTCATCTTCGTCGAAGGGGGCATTACGCACATCCTGAGCGGCCATCATACGAGGCAAGTGCCGATGATAGAGTGAAAGATAGAATCATCCTCGCAGTTGGAGCAATTGTGAGTATTTCTCATTGCTCAGTTCCGTGTATTCTCGACGTTTATTCTATGTTAGACCCTTATCCTTGGGCTTGCCCCCGGTATTTTCATGTTGCCAACACGTTTGGACAAACAACATCGATCTGCTGTCTCAAATCTCCGTCAAGCGCGTACAGAGGCGCGAGAACTAGGAGAGGAACGAAGGAATGAACTTCGAAAGCTGGCGCGTGATATCAGAATGCAGTCAGAGTGTAACGATCGGGGCATTACAAACGACTGATGATCTCATGAACATTCTAGTCGACATCTCCTAGCACAGTCTGGCAGTCGAGTCAAGATGGGACTAAAACTTCATATCAGACATTATATCGTGGAGGCTAACGCAAGCTGTGTTGCGCTGTCTGTCAGTCATAAATGGATGAATTAGGACAATTCACTTGTGTATTGTGCGTCAAACATCAAGAGGCTGAACGCGCGCACGGGCTTGGAAACAAATGTGAATGATAAGTAGAGAATCGCGAGGACCCAGTAGCAAGGCGATTCACGTCAGATCCGCCAGCGGTAGTAACTCCCAAGGAGAATGTCTTGGGCGTTGAATGTCCCCTGGACCGATATCCGAATTATGCGCTCGAGGTCTCTTGCCTGCCAGTTTGCTTTCTAAAGTTATATACAGTATAGGAGTAAATGGAGAAATATTAATGGATCTAGAAGTTGTCTTTGTTTACATATGCGTCCAAGGACTTAACAAAGCAAGTCTTTCATGGTTCGACGCTGGATAGACTTGCATGGACGCCGCATCGAGCATCATCCAGACCATGTCCAGGCTCAGAACGCTCTACCCTCTTAAGGAGTATCTATGTGGCACTTCGGGGGCTCCATGTGTAAGGCTAGAGTTTAGGGTCTTATAGGGCTCGATTCTGTTCTAATTTCGTGGAAGACCTCCTTATCCCACAATTCGGCTGGACTGGGCTAATCCTGGACTCTGTGAAGATTTAGCCGAAGTCTCCAATTGGCGTGGTGACCTCACGCGCGCAGGCACGGCTTGCCTTAGCCGTCAAAACATACGATCCATACTTATATGTATACTGGATGAAAAACCTCCGCTCGCCATTCTCCGTCTCTCTCTTCCCTCAACTCTCGTGTTCCCTCATTATAGGAGATGCGGGCTAAACGACTTGTTTTGCTCATCCTTCCTTCTTTCTTTTCAACTTGCTGTGCCACATATATCGATTCAGACTCTTATTGGCATGCTCACTCCAAACTCCACGCACGGAACTATGTCACTACAAAAACGGTCCGGAATTCTTATGACTTCATCATCGCGGGCGGCGGGTTAGCTGGCCTCACTCTCGCCTCACGTCTTACAGAAAATACCAGCTTCACAGTCCTAGTTTTAGAAGCAGGAGAAACTGGCGACGCAGTCGCAGATTCCATCAGTCAGCCTCATTACCACTGGTGTACGATGTGATTTTCTTATGCGATATCTCTAGATCCTCCTGCGGGTACTTACTACAACTCGCTGGTTGGAACTCCGTATGACTGGCAACATAAAACCGTTCCTCAATCCAACGCCAATAGTCGGATAATTTCTTGGCCGCGCGGAAAGGTGATGAATTACTTGATCTTCGTTCACCTCTGGTAGCTAATTGACAGGTAACAGGTTCTGGGAGGATCATCAGCCATCAACGGCATGTACTATGTACGACCTTCGCAGATTGAGGTCGATGCATGGAATGCCATGCTTGACTCCAATAGTAACTTGACGTCCTGGGATTGGGACACCTTCCATTCATCGTTGAAGAAAGCTGAAAATTTCAGTCCGCCTTCATCCGATGTCAAATCTATGGCAAATATTCAGTTCAACGCCGCAAGCTATGGATCAAATGGCAGCATCCATGTCTCCTATCCAGGACAGTGAGTAACCAGTTATAATGATTATGAATGGTGCTCTGACCTACTGACAGTATGTATCCCGTTGTCGGAGACTGGACTCCTTCCCTTAATGCCGTGGGAATAGCGTCCGCGACTGATCCAGCTGGTGGAAAGAATACAGGAGGCTTTGTATCCACTGTATGCATCAATCCGAGCAACTGGACTCGCTCCTATCCAAAATCTGGCTATATCGACCCCCTTCCCCCACGACCCAATCTCGATATTCTTGTATCTTCAGCGGTCACACGCATCACCTTTGGGAACAAAAACTCTAATGGCGATGTAATAGCTACTGGAGTTGAATTCGCCGCCTCTGAGAACAGTCCTAGGACCGTTGTCAATATCACCAAGGAAGTCATCCTTGCGGGTGGTGCTCTTGGCAGCCCAAATATCTTGCTGCACAGCGGAATTGGCCCGAAGGATGTCCTTGATGTAGCTGGCGTACCAATAGTCTCAGAGCTTCCCGGTGTAGGCCAGCATCTCCAGGATCATCTCGTACGTGCTATTTTACGTTTCGATGACGCAAGATAATCTGATATGTTTGATCACAAGGCTGCCCCTGTTAGTTTCGAAGCCAAAATTCAAACGGCTGGTGATGTGGAGGCCTCAGGCTCCGATTTTTCCGCAAGTTTCCGCTCCTAACAAGACCTCTGTTCATTGTTGATTCCTATTCCTATTCACAGAAAGAACCCATCGTGATGTCATTCATTAACTCTGCCACCGCGTACATCAACGCCAGTACTTTATTCGATGATGCTACCGGATTTGCAACGGACATGAGCGAAGCCCTCCCTTCCTCCGTTTCCAATCTTGTTCCTAGCCAGTACAGTGAAGTTGTTGAGGGATACAAAGCAATTTATCAAATGACTCAAAAATTGCTCACTCAAGACGTTGGTCAGGTCGAGCTGCTCTTGAGTATTAACTCTCCGAAGATGATTACCATCCAGGCGGCCATCCAGCATTCTTTTAGGTGATTCTTATTCGTTACATCGAATATACTCCATTGCTCAGCTTCTCGCTAGTCAAGGACGTGTTTACATTAACTCTTCATCCCCTTTCGACCCCATCATCATCGATCCTCAATACTTTTCGCATCCTGCAGGTCCGTTTTATTAACAATACAATACGTAAAATACGTCAGTCTGATTGCTACCAGACGTCGCCATACTGCGTCAAGGCATCAAGCTTATCAGGACGTTGAGCCAGGTTTCTCCCATTAGTGCTGCTCTCGGTACAGAAATGAAACCAGGGCCCAATGTAGTGACTGACGATGAAATTGATGCTTGGTTGGCGGGCGTTATCTCGACCGAGTTCCATCCTCTAGGGACATGTTCAATGTTACCAAAGTCGCTGGGTGGGGTAGTCAACACCAACTTGCAAGTCTACGGATTAGGTACGTCTGTCCCATTTTATTTTTACCTTTTCATCTTCTGACTACGCTCAACGTACAGCCAATGTCCGTGTCGCTGACGCCTCCATCTTCCCTATTTCGTTCAGCGCTCATGTGAGTTAGCAGATTTCAGTGTGTTAACTCATCGGATGAACGCCTTTTACAGCTCATGTCCTTGACATATGGTGTCGCAGAGAAAGCATCAGAAATTATCAAGACAAAGTATAGTCCTTCTGCGATAGCAACGACTACAATGAGCTCTAATCAGGCTGGCGAACCTGCTGAAACGGATACAAGCATCAATCGCAATGATGCATTCTCCTCGCCGGCGTATAGCCTATTCGCGACTACTGTTCTTGCTGCCATTACCCTGATCTTGTCATCAGCTATCTGAGTCAGGCTCTGACGACGCCAAAATCTCCATAGCCGTCGCGGCTGGTCCACGATAAAAGGATATGGATTTCTGGGCCAGCGCTTTTTAGGGTTACTAACTAACTTGCGAGCCTGACAATATGAATACTTGTTACCGAGGACTAGAAAGGACATCAGTGTAATAATGTAATCGTATCTATTGTAATCATTAATCTCTGTCTTTTAGCAGACTCCTTCATGCTCGAGGTCGGACACACTAGCCTGGTTACCACTCGAATTTCGAAAATTGCGGTTAAGCTTAGTTTCCCTTCGGCCATAGGCTTGGTGCCCGTTGCATATATGTCGCATGGAAAGGCCAAAAATTTCCCTTTCTGACTTTTCACCTCACATAAGAATGGGGATGTTACTGAGGGGTTTTGGATTTAAAGGTAAAATCAAAAGTTTAGAAAGAGAGAGGGTGGAATCGTGATTTCCACCGCTACAATTGCAGCGAGGACCAAATATGCTTCGCGTTGGCCAACTCAATGGATACTATGGATACTATTCTTCTAGTTAAGCTTAATGTACATCAAATAGAACTTGCAGAAGTAAAAGAGCGGGCATGATTATTTTATAAAACGTATCATGCCGATGCTTCGAAATTCCTTTCGCTGATGTTTGGTTCCCTCAAGTACTGACTCTGTTTTATATTTTGTCGAATCTCAACGAGATCTGTGAGAAGCGCTTCACGAAATGATAGATTTTCTTTAATGTACGTTTTCCGCCGAGATACGCCGAGATTCCCGAACTTCTTGTTTGATAGACTATGAGTTCATTGAGAGACACTGTGAAGCCTTGTATCAGTACGACCATCCAGGATATGTCCAGTACTTGGAATGGCAATATGGAATTTGAGGTTGGTAGACGTAGACTCGTCATTCAAATGGCTTCAATAGGCTCTTCCGGCTACGCTTGTTTCCGGTCCCCTAAGTCATTGCAATCGGTTATCTGTCAAAACTCCTTGTGGCCTTACAGAATTAATGCAAAGAGCCAGATGTACAGACATAAAAGTTCAGTAAAACTCGACTATTAGATCAGAACAGGCCTGGTAACTAATGAATGGGGTATGTATCTGGCATCAAAACAGGGGCTAATTAGAGCGCCCTCGAGCGCTCAAAGGTGATACGCCAAAGAAAGAAATTAATAACCTTGCTCTCCCTTGAACATAGGTACAAGCAAATTCTGAGATTTCACGAGCTTGGCAAACCAACCGCCGAGAGTGATGCCCCAGAGGATGTTGAAGTATACCAAACCAGACTTCTGCAGAAGACCGTCACCATCCACTCTTTCGTCGAACAAAAAAAGAAATCAGGCTGACCTTGCCATTCGTGAGTGCAATCATCTCAGTAGCGCCTTTGTAGGACTTCAATGGGGACTTGTCCAGGAAGGCCTGAATATTACCGGCGACCAACGTGCCGTGGCCACTGGACTTGGCAGCTTGCTTCTGCTCCTTCCAGTCGATAACATCACCAGCAGCAAATATGTTGTCATGATCAGCCAACTGGAGGGTGGGGCGGATCTTAATCAATCCGAGCGTCGAAAGAGCCGATTCTCCAAGGGCGTCAGAGACGAACGCGGTATTCGGGCGAGTACCACGAGTTTGTACCTGCACGACATATTTGTTGAATATTTAACCATGTCACAGAAGATTCGAAGTACGTACCACGAGGTCCGCAGTCTGGAGCTTCTTGCCAGAAGCAGTAGTGATGCCTTGGACCTCCTTGGTCTCCGGCTCATTAATAAACTGATCAAGTACCAACTCGACACCACGAGCAGTAAGGGAGGCAGCAGCGGCTCTCCTGACCTTGTCAGGATACGCAGGGTTCAGGAGGAGCTTGTCACCGTGAACAATAGTGACTTTCTTGTCCTAAAACACGTAGTGTTAGTTACGTATTTTGATACCAGCAAGATGTTCTCACCGGCCATTGGTCCTTAATCTCACCGGCCAATTCTAATTCTCTGCTCAGTCAAATAGCTCAATCAAAGTAATTGACTAAACACTAACCGAATCCAACGGCACCTCCTCCAGCAAGAACGATATGATTCGCATTGACCATCTTGGTATGGAGACTGCTGAGGTGCTCCTGGACACCGCTATCAGTGGAAGGGAAAGCAGGAGGCCCACTCCAATTGGCACCCTGAGAGAGAAGAAGAATGTGATAGCTATACAACGTTTCTCCTGATCAGATTCGTTTGAACATGACAGTGTCGTGGATTACACGCACTCAATCTTCTCACCCGACTCGAGTGTAACGCTGCCACCTTCTTTCGAATGCGCAAACGAGACAACCTTGCCCTGAACAAACTTGCCTTTGCCATTGGTAAAGATCTTGTCATAAGGCAGGAAGATGTCGTTTTTTAGGGCCTCATTCTGGGTCACTGCCAAGCGAAGAGTGGCAACGAGCCAAATACGGTAGGGCAATGGGTTAATGAGGATTAGCTCGTACTCGGTTGAATCCAAAGTTTTTGAAAGAGCCCTAGCAGCATTAACACCAGCTGATCCGCCGCCGACGATGACGATGTTACGCTTGGTCATTATAAGAGATAATGATATGGTCAGGACCAAGAAGTCAAAAGCAACGAAGGGAACAGCAGCTCTCGTCTTTTATTCGATAGTTTGACAGCCATCAAGAACCCCACGCTAACCACACGGTAAGCACCGAGAGATTCGTAGCGACATCGTAATATGCTACACACAATCCTGACAAATCCTAACAAAACGCCATCTGATCATGCATTGCAACGCGATTTTTGGCACTTGACAGTTCCATCCCAGTAAAAGTTCTTGGCTTGATTGCCATAATGCCGTGTGGACCCAATGTAAGCAGAATATGACCTGGAGTGTTCAATGACTAGTAAAAGATAAAAATCTGCATGGCTGGTGATGAAGCTGCTTATAGTTTTCCCAACTTCGGAAACCTTACAGTTCGCGAAGTTCAATGGAACGAACTATCATGTGTGGTCCGATAACATGAAAGCCGCGTTACAAGCAAAGTCCCTTTGGGGTGTTGTATCCGGTCGTGAATTATGTCCGCCTATCCCACCCTCCGTGTTTCCGGAATTAGCAACGGAAACCCCCTTGGGACAATATTCAGTTCACCGCGGTTAACGCCGGAGCACATCAGTTGGTTCCTAATTCCAACCTGATGGCAGCCGGGTTCCAAATAAAAAACCCTGCTGCAAAAATACTTAAGTAATCCCCTTGTAGATCGACGCTCATGCCCGCTGAAAAAGATTTTCTGATGGACAGGAGCTATAAAACAGTTTATATGTAGTTGAATACGTTTACAAGAATGGACTTGCTTAAATGTCCAAAGTTTAATTGTTCAGCGGGAAAATCAGTATGAATGAAATTTCAACACAAACACTCATAGTCAACGTCTTCTCTCATGGCTGTCACTGAGACACACATGAACACCATCGAGCTCCAACGCCCTGAGATACTCGTCCTACTGGATTGCATGGGCGTGAAGCTTCAGAAAAACACGAAACTTCCTGACGATGACCTTCTCAAACGCCTGAATCAAACCATAGACGCTGCACAGAGGTACAACGAGCTCCTGGCACCTATGAATCCCATAAACCCGTCGACTCTGTCATCATGGAAATCTTCTGACTCTCTTCTCGAGGCTGTGAAGCGAATAAATTTTGCTGAGGCATATAGTAACTTGCTTAGTGGTCGAAATCGAGTGGCGCCTCCGACTTCAACTTCTGAAGAGGATACATTCATGGAGGTCAGACAGGTTCTCATGGGCCTCGCGACTCATTGGGAACAAAAGCATGACGACTTTGTTCTGATGGACCAGGTGACGAGTTGGTGTGTTGTTGCCCGCGTAAGAAACTCTATCACAACACCGGAATTTTCTAATTTCAATCACTATTGCTTCTTTTAGATTGTCGAAGTACGGCGACTTCAATCTGGTGCAGAAACTCTTGGTTCGAAAACAGATGTACCCGTGCTCTCTATTCTGTACAAAGTTGTTCACTCTCCAAGTGGTGTACAAATGAGCGATTATCTAAGAAAAATCTTCGGACATCCTGTCGTCGCGGTCTCAACGACTCAACTAGAACGAAAATACCTTTTGAAGCTCTTTGCCAAGAACGCCAAACGTCTCTCGACCGCATACAAGCCGCGTCGCAGGAAAGACGAAGCTGAGCACCATCTCACATTTATCGTTCCTCTCGGGCCACTAAACATGCGGGACCTGGGAAAGCTGGCTAGCATTTCTGGATGCGAGCTGTGCGGAAAGAAGATGAGGAGTAGATGCACACAATGTCTTAGTGTATCATATTGTGGCAAGGGTGTGTACTCCTCTCTTGTTTGATGCTCAGTGAAAGGATCTTATCCAAACTACTCTGCTAGAATGCCAACGAGATGACTGGCCCAACCACAAGAAACTCTGTCGCTCGCTCAAAGGCGGAACATGGCACACTATCACCTTCAACCACGAAATCAACCCAATGGGGCATACGCACCTTGCTGTCATTAATCGCTTTGATTCCGTGCAAGATATCCAGGCTCAAATGATTCAGTCGTCAGAGGATAGGAACGTACCACCACCCAACATCCACGACGACAAGGCCTTCCTCGTAAAGTTCCAAATATCCCTCTCGCAATATGGGATGGATTCGTCGATGCTCCTATACGACCGACAAAAGAGTTTTCAGGTCAATTGGCTTAAGTCGCAAGATACGGAAGTCTACAAAGAGGGCGAGAAAGCTATGGGGGATCGACTCAAGATCTATCGCTGGGCAAGGCGTGTAGGTGACTACCAACTAGCTGTTTGCTTTGACAAGGGACCCGAGACGGATCCGGTTTGGTAATCTCGTGTAATGTGTACAAGTCTAGATTTACGGAGTCGATATTTGGCCCATTAATGGACAGTCTGCCGAGTATCTTGACGAGCATCGGGCTGATAATTTCTTCTGTCAATGCAAATTGATTCTGACGAAATCCTGCAATCCCTGGGGCATGAATCAAAACAACAATTTAATCATCCTGACTTTCTACGCAAACCAAGGCGGGTAACATGAGTCGTCTGCCTTTGATAACGTCGTCTCTCAGAGCCGCCGCAAGTTCCCTAGTCCTTTCCCAGTCCATGCCCCCATCGTCGTCGTCAACACTCTCAAATGTAAAGATATTTGACGTCACCATTCTACCCTTGAGACCGTTTCGGGATTCATCATATATAGACATCCTGTGAGGGTCAAAGTGAAAACTGGGGCTCCCAACCGAACGCGCAAGCAACCTAGTTCGCTTTGCGGCATAAGAAGGATTCGTGAGGTCTGGACGCGCTTCCACAAGCCGTTCGGCAATACACAATCGTTGCTTTCGAAGTTGACTACGACGACCGAAAGATGGATTTGCTTCTGCGGAAGCATGACCCTTGACCCCGTCGCTAAGCTTGAGTCTAGGACCTCGTTTGCATCGTTTGCGAGAGGGAGTGCTCTGCTGTGAGGAGCAATTGTGGGTTGAGCGCTCGCCGAAGGGCTCGACAATTTGGGGAAGAGTGTCACTATTCTCTCCTTTGTCATATCTAACTTTCGCGGAAGAGCAAGGAATTCCTATGACCTTGATACTCGATGGACTATCGTCAATTAAGAGTGGTGATGCTTGACGCTTCCTGGTGACATTATTGACTTCAACTAGAGGAGACGGGGTTGAGACGTAGACGCGAGGTGAGGAAGGAGTAAGTCGGGCCATTATAGGAATTGGGGCTTGGAGAGTGCGATAAGGTTTACTGCGTGTGCTCGTTGATGTTGGTGGTCTCATGAGCGGACGATCGCCATCGCTGCCTTTTTGATTGATATAGAATTGGGCGCGCTCCGTGATTAACACCGGAGGACCAACAGGCGAAGATGAGAGGATGATCGGAGAAGCAAGATTGTGTCGTTCCATGTGGTCATTGGAAAAATTTACAGCGCGAGATGTCGGTGTATGAGGAACAGCATCATCATTACCCTGTTTCTTGGTTGGAGTTACGTTCAAAGGAACCAGAGCAGTCGACCGCTTTCTGAGTCGTATAGGCGACGACTGAGCTGTCAAACGCGATGTCCAAAGAACAGACGGTCCAGGTTGATTGGTCTTTGAGGGTGTGGGGATACCCCCTTTCTCTATGAGCGGCTCCAAGATACCGCTCTGATCTTTCTCATTCTGAGATAGCGCTGGCGATGACGAAACCCACCAATGATGCTCCTTACTCGTTTCAATACCCGCTATGCTTGCAAATAGCTGATGTGCCGTCTTCCCTCGCTCGTCGTCGCTCCATCCATTGTCCGTCTCGTCCTCACTGTCGATAGCCCTCTCTTTTCCCTTTCTCTTCGAGGTAGAAAGAAGAGCAGCTTTCGGAGATGGTAAATGAGCTGGTGTACGGGGCAAACCAAAAATGCGGGCCATCTTGTCGTAGATATCGGGGTCCAGGTACTCGCTCAGGATGTCAAGTTTCTTCCGAAGATGATACTTTTCAGCCCATCGCTCAGCCACGGCAGTAGCACCTTCTCCAACAAAATTCTGTATATACACCTCTTCACCTATCATGCCTTGTTTGGCAAGGCTGTTGAGGTCGAGTTCAACATCGGGTAAATCAGCTGCACTTGGTTCAAAGTGAAGGCAGTCAGCGAACATGCGGTCCATTGCAGCCCAGTCAAATCCTCGCAGGTGAGGGTCAAGCGTGTTGGGAATCACGCGATGAGGCCGAAATAAGCCAACAAACTGACGAAGTTCGTCCAGCGAAGAGTGACGGGATAAAGGTACGAGCTATGTGATGATCAGAAGTGGACCCTTTTATGAGGAACGTCAGGTTCATACCAGATTGTTAACTTCTTCACCTCGGGACAAGCGGTTCTTCACCTCTATGATATACAAGTCCCAGCTCTGGCTTCCCATATTGACAGGGTTGACGTATACGACTCGTTTGCCCAGATAACTCGTAGTATTGTATTGTGATTGCGACGGATCGTCGTTGACGGTCACGTACTCGCATCGGTGGAACCGTTCACATGCGTGAAAGCGGGTACAGGAAGGATCCTGAGTTAAGATAGATCGTAAAAAGGGGTCAGATATGTGATTGTATACGGAGTACTTGTATCTATCGACATGAATCTGCAGTTTAGATCGATAATTAGCGACATTCGGTTCAAATCTAGAGATATAAACGAACTGGACTGCCGAACTTGCGTGATATAGCTTTCAGAACGTCTTCATAGCCCCATGTCCAACTGTTTATAAAGAAGTACACAGTATCTGGGAACATACTCATGAGTTCAGTTAAGCCTGACGTCGCCTTGTCCTACGCGACAATGTCGGAACAAAGCAGGATTATATTGAAATGCTTTGACAATACCTTTGTTGGGACGGAAAGTCTAGATAGGACACTAGCAGTATCAAGATATATGGCTTTCAATGTTCTGTTGATCAATTTATTGCTTCCGTTTTGCGTCTGGGTAGCGAGGTAAGGCTGTAGAAAAGGGTTTCGTACCACGTTCTCTATAAACCATGGTTCCGCCCGGAAATCTCCTGTGTGAAGTATTGCACCTTCGGGACCTTCGATCAAAAACCTAATGAAGATAGGTCAGATTATCCATTCATCTAAAACTCAACACTTACATGACGGCTCCGGGACAGTGATTTGCATCAAGCAAAGTAATAATTACAGACTCTGTATCTGAAAGCTCAAACTTGGTAGGCACGTGCAGTGGAAGTGTTTCCTGAAGAGGTGCGCATCTGTGATTTAGAAGGAAAACCTTATGGAAGTCAAGCACCCACAAGAAGATCGCGGCCGCCTGAGTGAAGAAGTGCGCCATCTGGTCCTAGTGTAGGATCTACCCTCAAATGCGCAAACGTCCTGACCCTCTGTGCTCTGTAATTTTGATCATGCAGCTCCCTTTCCGCATATACTTCATGCCGCAGAAGCATCTCTTTCGCATCTCGTGAGCAGATAACTTTATACCCAAATGATTGAGCTGATAAGCCAGTAATGTGGTCCGAATGAGTGTGTGAGAGTAGGTGCAAAGCTGGTACATTGTCCCCAGTGTTCGAAATAAAATTGTCAACTCGGATGCGATAAGGAAGTACAAACGAGTTAAATGGCGTCCCAGGGGGCATTATGGCAATTAAATAAGTGATTCAGGTTGTGGAGGTTGGACACAGAAGAGATTGCCAAGAGGTTGTCATGATCATGACTGTTTATTGACAATGGTTTTTGCGTCGCGTCCGGTCCCTGAGGGTTGTCGGGCCTCGGAACTCAGTCACGTCACAACAATGAGTCACGCAGTTTGAAGTGTCCCTGGAGAATTGCCAGCAGGTAGAACAAGGGCGCAGCAGGTGATGGTCGAGCTAGTCATCAGTAATCGAAGGCTGAAAGGTTGAAGAGGGGGCATAATGCTGTGAAAGAAGTCAAAGGAAAACAGAAAGAACGACTAAGCAGAAGTTGGGACATTACCCAACTCTGCTCAGTCGGACACCTGGACCCGAGCCAGTGAATGAAAACAGAAAAGAAATAAGAAAACACAGAAAACACATCTATAAAAAATGGGAAGTCACTGCTGGCACCTGTCTCCAAAAATGCAAAAAGAAACCTGTTATACCATTTCCCAACAGCAGAAAAAGGCTTCAGACAATGGAAAGAGCCTTTTTCTAATGAAAAAATCTCTCAAAAAAATGGTACAACATGTTTCTTTTTTAGTATTTCCTTAGGAAACACTATTGGCTGCTAGCAGTGAGCGAGTTGAGGGTTATGCCCAAATTAGGAATTAAACTGGGGCCTAGAAGCCTCGATGAGATTAGCAGGCACCAAACATGTCAAGCATTGCAAAGGCACATCCCAAAAGAAAGCAGACACAGAAAGAGTGGCATAAATGAGAAAAGCTTGAAGATACCTGTATTGATCAGATCAATCTCAGAAAAAGCATGAACCATGGGTGTTTGACAAAAAGTGAGCCATGGTAGGAGTGGACATAAGGTTTTCTAAGCAGGATAGAGGCAGACATTGACAGAGCTGATGCCAGTGACGCAGCAATGGAGGCTGACCTTGAGATGATGATCCTGCAGGAACAAATCATTACCATGAGATCAGACGTACAATCAATATGACAAGGGCTTATGCATATATCAAGACTAGTATACACCTGTGGCACTACAGTGTTCACTGGGGACACTCTATTATCAAACCTATTAGTATTAGAGATATTGATTACCCGAACAATCACTATTCTGGGGTTGCAATTAGACTGTCCAACAGTCGAGCTTCAAACTACCGTTGTTAGCGCAAGATATAGCAGCTGCAATACGGCCACAACCCGCAGATTCTCTGCACTTGGATGTTATTCCATAAGCCAATGATGGAGAGATTTCATTGTTTTCGCAATCAGCCTAGGGCCACTTCTACACATTGTTTCAACTTCTAATAATAGCTCATTTGCATCTGTCGTACATGCACTCTTTCCAAAAGATCGAACATGTAAAAGTGAAGGCAAGCTATACAAAAACCGCAGAGAAAAAAGAAAGTATTGCTCAATGCCTCACCTGCACCGAGAGATGTAGTTACATGTTACATGCAATTTACCGCAAGGACGCCTGAAGCATCTCAGCAGCCTTTCGTGAGTTAGCACGGATGCTCTCAACGAGCAATTCCAGATTCCTGATCTTCTCGCGTGCCTCCCTAAGCTCACTGGTAAGACGAGCATTCTCATCCTTCAGCGCCGACTAACATAGATGGAAGCTTTGGTTAATGTATGGTCAAAATGGGAGTAGAAAATAGAAGCTTACATCGGTACCAGCCGTCTGTGTCCGCTTCGGCTCGACTACAGGAGAAACAGGAGAAGCAGCAGGAGTAGGCTCAGGAGAAGCCTGAGTGATGGATGTGGACTCCTGTTTAGGGATTACGGGTGAGGCTGCGGGGGCGTTATACGAGTTCGACCGCGCCACAGCAGGTGGTGCAGAGATTGTCGGAGTAGCCGTAGGAATAGAGGAAGGCGACACAGATGAGGCGTAGTTCGCGCCTGAGGAGAGGTCGACGACGTTACGAGGAGCGCTTTTGCCTGCAAAGAATTCACTTGCGGAAAGTGAGGGTTCGGACGAGGGGGCTGGTGGGAAGATATCGGATTGGAAGGAGTCCGCCTGGATCCATGTCAGTGACGGTATCTGAGACGACAGAGATAGAAGCTTACTTTACGAGGAACGATGAAAGCAATGGGCTCGATGGAGGTACTCTGCACCTTATAAGCCCGGGCGATTTCGCACTCTCCAACGTTGAGAGACCGGCGGGGCAAGAAGCACATGCCACGCTGAGGCTCAACTGATTTATGCTCTGACAGAGCATGAAGGGTATCTGAGTCGTATTCGTAGTATCGGATGTTACCATCACTAATAAAGACGTTAGCTGTGAACAATCAGAGAGTCAGAAAACGCAAACATATATACCCTTTGCCAGCAAGGAACAAAATGTTGTTATCTGACCAGAAAGGCATGACGACACCCGAAGACTGATCAAGAACAATCGTTTTCACGTTACCCAAGCCTCCCGTCTCCCAGATCGCAACTTGACGGTCTGACATCCTACTAAAACCAGTCGTCGCAATCTTGTCGAGATCACCCATCCACACGACACGAGAACCCTTGATTCCACCATGACCATCCACGACACGCACTGCCTCGCCGCCCGCACGAGGATCAAACAGTCTAAGCTTTCTATCCCTACACGTGGTCGCCAGTAGTGTTCCCGTCGGGTTGAAAGACAGACTCTGAATTGCATCGCCGTGACCAGTAAGCACGCCCCTTGCCTCCTCAGTGTTCGCCAAATCCCATAGTTTTATGGTGTGCTCTCCAGAAGCACTTGCAAGGACATTCGCAGCGGTCGGATGGAACAGAACCTGACCGATTTTGCGAGGAGATCCGTCGATGCGCGCCACGGGATCAAAGTCCTGTGCGACCCAACCCTCTTGACCCCAGCCCTCAAATGCAGATGTTTCAACCTTCCAAATCATCACCTTGCCATCTTCACCACCAGAAGCAACGATTGAGTCGTTGTGCGGTGACCAATCTGTGTCCAGTACAGCAGCAGTATGGCTACGTGCCAGTGGGAGGCTGTCCGGCAGCTTGTGGGGGAATCCTGGAACAGTTTGGAAGGGAGAAGGGAGCGGGAGTATGGCAAATGCACCACCGCCGGACGCGTTCCAATTGACACTGACGTATTGCTGTCATCAGGTGAGTTTCTTTGGGGCTACCATAGTTTCCAATCTAGTATCTTACTCCAGAGGTTGAGATAAAGTTAGTATCCCAGGCGCTATTGGTGACCTTTATATTTTCATAACCATACTCCTTCTTTGCCGGGTGCCCGAAGACATGACTGTATTCGCCGGTATGTTGGTTGATTGATACGTTTGGATTACTTCAATGCTCACCGATACTTTGAAGCCCGAACAAAGCGCGACATCAGAAAATCTCGTGAACAGAGGACGGAAGAGAAAGCGTAGAAACAAGAACACTAACTACAGCAGGCGCAACAAGTTGTGTAGTAAATTTGGCCCTGTTTAGATGTTGACATGGATACATGTGCCTGCCAGAACACATTGACAGGTATAAATAATATAACAACCATGACGCTGATACAATAACTGTCAGACTACTAATGCCCCTCAATATTCTCCGGTCCCAATCCTCGAAGAACTTTTGCAGATGATTCAGGAGCTCCTTCCAACTGCAGGAATTCGATGTGAAGCTCGACCGAAATTCGGAGCCAACATCTTCTACGATCCTCTCATCCATAGTTTGCATACGTTCCCGATGAACCGCTGAATGGTAAGATGGGCAGAGGAAACTCATTCGACGAAATGAGGGAAATACGAAGTACTTGTTGGAGTTTTATCACATCAACGACCACGGAAAGTCCGACACCCTTTTGACATAATTGAGGGTATCCTTGATCCTGTCAGACACTCTCTTGATCCATTTGTAGCAGGCAGAAGTCTCGCTCTTGCTTATGGCTGAGACATAATTTCCACCAGGATATGAAGATCGGAGATGTCAACGTATACTGCAAGAACAGCTAATGAGCGTCAGCTGGTCAATGGTTGTGTTTCCTCGCGACGGCTTCACGTGACTTTGATGATGTTATCAAAAGGTCCCGTTAGAAGTAGACATACATGGATCCTGGTATCCGGTCGAGCAGAGTCGTTGACCATCGTCGGACCGAAAAGCCCCTGAGAGAAGCAAAAGGAGCTTTCACACATTCGTTGGTCGCCCACAAAGCAAACTAGTTATATGTATGAAACTTCATTTTGAATTTTCTTAAACAAGCCTCGACGGACTCCTCACTTCCAGATCCGCTTCGAACAAAAGAAGACAATGTCCCGTTATTGCGTTAAATCTCTATGAACTTGACCGAGCTTTTTAGTGTCAAGGCATTGGTGATCTCGTTTCAGCGTCACACTAAATCAAGTCATACTGTGTAGCTGCTTCTCGACATCTCGAACATCTCCGATAATGGAGCGGTGCCTCTCGTGTGATCCATGATTCTGATGAAACGTCGCTGCATCTCGCTTGCTCGTAGCTGTGATTTCACGACGAGAGATGGTATCGGTCCTGCCGAGAAGGGGTTGTCACCGGCCACACGAATGGGTAGCGTGCCAAGGTGATGACAGTCCAGCGATTAGTGAGAGTTAGGACTGTTGGCAGCGAGCACGATGATAAAGGGACAGCCATGGCTTCCAAAACGCTATGCTTGAGCCTTGAAGTTGACTATTGGCGACAAATATGTCCCCTCGCGTTCTTGATGTCTTTGCCTAATTGACCGGCAGGTTGATGGTTTTAAATATAATCAGTTTATACTCCTCTTGCCTCTATCTGACCGAAGTTCCTCTGAACCAACTCAAACTAACATTCGCACCTGTAGATCTCCGAGTCGGCCAAGTTATCCTTGCCCGAAAGTCTTATCGGTACTCATCGTACTCAATCGTTGCCGTAAGTTTCCTTGATATGTGGACATCTTCTGCGAGAAATTTTTAACTTCATGTCTTCAGTCACTCCATGCATGTGATGTCGACGTGGTATGCCTTGAATCCTGGATTGATTCATTCCATAACTAGTATCGTAAATCATGAATTGCACCACGCGGACCATTGGTGGTTCTGAGGTCAAAAGCTCAACCGCACTGGATCGTTGTCGAAGACATATATAAGGTTGTTCATATATCAGTCAATTGAGGCACTCATCGTATCGCATGTCACATACTGTTAGTATTGGCGAGATACAACCCCTTCTTACCATCCCACGCAATGATCCAACTGTCGAGGAAGGAAGAGTTCTGCCTAAGCATCGACGACGAAATTGGAGGAAGACTTATCTCATCGTCCTGTGGCTACTTTGTGCTGCAAGTCTTGCCGTTTTCCTCGAGAGGTTCATTGATACTGATACGTTGGTATGAACCTGTATTGGCAAGTGGTTCATATGTCAATTGATTGATTTGGCAGCCCAACCTTGAAAAGGCCTTGAAGGCGGCCCTTGGAGGTGGACTTAGCGGTGCAGCTGGTATAAAGCACATCTTTTAACTGCATCATGCGAGCTCATGTTCACTACAGCCATATTCTTCTCGGTGTTAACGTTAATGGTACTTTTTCCATTTGGCTCTCCATATAGCTGCAGATACCAAGAAGGCTCATACCGAACTGTAGCCCTTACGCACCGTAATGACCTACCAATATCGCTACGGCGCCACCACTTCTGAAGCCATACGAATCCTCTATGCTGACGGCGGATGGGCACGATACTACCATGGCCTCATGGTTGCGCTCGTTCAAGCTCCCATCGTTCGCTTCGGTGACACAGCTGCCAATGTCGGGGTCCTTACTCTCTTACAGTCGGAAGTCTATTTGAAGGATCTTCCCGTACTCATCAAAACCATCTTCGCTTCAATTGCTGCGGCTGCCTTTCGTTTAATTCTCACCCCGGTGGACACCATTAAAACCATGATGCAGACACAGGGCAGGGAAGGCCTGCCAATTTTGCAACAGAAGGCGAGTGTTGGTCGGAGTAGAAACTTTAGTTTTAAGAGTGTCTTTGATTCAATAAATCTTTATATGTTCTAGATCAAACAATATGGCATCGGAACCTTGTGGTGTGGTGCCTTCGCTATCGCTTTTAGCGGATTCATAGGACACTATCTGGTACGTCCACGCCACATGCTGCTTGTGGAAAAGCTGAGTATCCGATCATTAAGTGGTTCGGTACATACAACCTTCTTGAAGCGACGTTCTCCGAGGCACATACCCCCATAAAAAAGCTTCTTCGTCTTGCCTTTATCGGCTTCGTCGCGTCTGCGTTTTCCGATAGTGTCTCTAACTCATTAAGAGTCATCAGGGTGTATTGCCAGGTTAACGAGACACGCATTGATTACTTCGACGCTGCACGCGCAGTGATTGCAATTGATGGGGTGAAGGGATTGTTAGGTCGAGGATTGAAGACGCGTCTTTTGGTGAATAGTCTACAGGGTCTTATGTTCTCTGTTTTGTGGGAGGTTTTTCAGGATATGTACTTATAAATCAGAATCTTACTTGTTCTTTTGTCGGCGGATGTGCTACCAGAGCAACGTCAAAAAACCTTCAAGTGAGTACAATAAATTCAGATAATAATGGGATAGCAGGTCATGAACAGCTTAAAAAAATTTGGATAACAGTGGGAAAGTCGACGCCAGGGTCCAAAAGTTAGCCCCCTCATCGCTTTTCATTCCATAGCATATGCGTCAGAAAAAGCAGAGTGAGGTGAGAGAAACCTACAGATAATAAGGACAATAGAAACTTTTGCTCTCTTCGCCTGGGAGTCGAACCCAGCTTTCGCGCGGTCAGCAGAGGATTCTTGATGACAGGCGCGTGTACTAACCGATATACTAGCGAAGACATGAGTTTAGTTCCATCATCGCCTTTGGCATATGTCAGAAATAGCATGGTGAGGTTCAATGGCATGTGTCAGAAAAAGCATAACCAGAGAGAGCATTGAAAACCTAGAATAAAAAAAAAATAGAAAAACTTTCCTCTTCGCCTGGGAGTCGAACCCAGCTTTCGCGCGGTTAACGGATTCTTCCTTCATGACAGGCGCGTGTACTAACCGATATACTAGCGAAGACATTAATATTGGTGCAATAAGCTTTATATAGTAGGATCTTATTGTCCAAACGGACCAGGATGCAGATCCAAACCAAGGCAAACAATTTGTTGAGATTTCGACCTCGAATAGATCGAGGTTGTATAGGTTTCAATAATTTTTGTCCCCTCCAATGATTGAGCTCAACACACTGTGGTTAGTGGATGAGATCGTGTTGCCTCGGGAGGTCCATAAGGCATAAGTTTAGTTCCATCATCGCCTTTGATTCAATGGCATATGTCAGAAATAGCATGGTGAGGTTCAATGGCATGTGTCAGAAAAAGCATGGTGCGGCTGATAACCAGAGAGAGCATTGAAAACCTAGAATAAACAAAAAATAGCAAAAATTTCCTCTTCGCCTGGGAGTCGAACCCAGCTTTCGCGCGTTAAGCGGATTCTTTCTTCATGACAGGCGCGTGTACTAACCGATATACTAGCGAAGATTGCAATCTTGATACATTACGCCTATTATACTAGGCTTACATTGTCCAAACGGACCAGGGATACAGATCCAAACCAAACAAACAATTTGTTGAGATTTAGACTCGAATAGATCGAGGTTTGTTTCAATCATTTTTGTCCCCTCCAATGATTGGGCTCAACGCACATGTGGTTATAGTGGATGAGATGCCTCGGGAGGGCCCTAAGGCTTTTCCATACTTTCATCGTATGCGGCTCTACATGCAGTTAGCGAATGCGAGACAAACACGTCAGAAGCCTGACGGGTATAGGTAAGAAAGAGATGTGACTTTGTATATGATCATTGATTAGAACAATAAAACTACAAAATACCTTAAGATAAGAGATGTTTTATGGAAAGCTACAGAGCGGGGGTCGGCCATTCATGCTATGCGGTGAAGTAATATAAGCTAAGTAAATTAAGCGTCTATAACAATGAGTATTTAGGAATCCAAGTCTATATCTGTTCAGATGCGAGATTGTTTCCAGTAACGGTTACTCCCTTCTCATTGGCAGAAGGGTCTGGGGTATGGTTGTCATGAATGAGGAGGGAGTTCCCATCTTCTGACACCCGTATCTTCACCGTGTCTCCGTCCCTTCATGGAGCGACCCATCAGCAAGAAAAGTGAGTTTCAGAACAAACGAAAGCGTACCGTATTGTGCCCCTTAGAAGCTTCTGCGCCATAGGGAAGAGCACGTCTGTGCGTACAACACGAGCAATAGCCCTAGCACCGTAAACTTGTGAATATCCTTGTTTCGCGAGCCATTCACGGGCCTGGTCGTCGGCATCAAGGACGATACGGCGACCTTTGAGACGGTTGGCGACGTCTTGAAGTCGAAGTGATACAACCTGAAGGATGGATTTGGGCGAGAGCTTGTTGAAGACCAACATCGAGTCAAGACGGTTCAATAACTCAGGCGGGAAGTGCTCTGAGACGCGCTCGATGACTTCGTCCCTTGCATTTGACGTGACTACGCCATTTTCATCGCAGGCGGAGTCGTGAACGAGAATATCGCTACCTGTTATTCAGTCGAAGTCAGACGACCATCGAGATAGTGGACGCGAAAAACATACCAAGGTTGCTGGTTAAGCAGATGATTGTATTCTGAGATGTGAATTGGTGAGGGAACACGGCATAAGCAAAGAAAATTGACAAACCTTAAAATCAACCTTCCGGCCCTGACTGTCAGTGATGCTACCTTCATCAAGAATCTGAAGTAAGATCATGGCAACGTCCTTATGGGCCTTCTCCAGCTCGTCAAGCAAGATGACAGCTGAGATTTCGGAAATTGATTGAGCAGGTGGACAAACTTCAACCAGAGGACATACCGTACGGCTTTCGACGGACGGCCTCAGTCAGCTGTCCGCCTTCTTCAAAGCCAACATACCCGGGTGCTGCTCCAATCAAGCGAGAGATTGTGTGGCGGTCGTGGTACTCAGACATGTTGATATTAATTCTATATCAATCAAAGTCCGGTCAGTAGAGCCGTGAAAGAATCAATAAAGACCACTCACAGTCCGCGCTGCTCATCGTTGAACAAGAAAGCAGCAAGGGCTTTGCAGAGCTCTGTCTACATTTGCATAGTATAGTCAGAACATAGACATAGACATCAGATTACACATAAGGACCTACTTTGCCAACACCTGTTGGTCCCATAAAGAGGAACGACGCAACAGGCCGGTTAGGTGCCTGTAGCCCCGCACGGGAGATGCGGACTGCATCACTGATGGCAGCCACGATATGATCCTGGCCCACCACTCGCTGGCGAAGTGAATCCTCCATCTACACACAACATTTCAACACGACTGTCAAAAATGAAAGACCTCAATCTACTCACATGCACTAATTTATCCCTTTCCCCCTTCAACAAGTTCTGTACCGGGATGCCCGTGGCTTTCGCCACGACACGTGAGATATCATTCGACGTGACACGGTCATGCAACATTGCTAACGGCGACTCCAAATCCTCCTGCACCGCTTCGCCCTCCACAGGTAGCTGACGTTCTAATTCCGGAATGGTCGAGAACCTCAGCCGGCTTGCAAACTCGTACTGTCCTTGACGCTGGGACATTTCAAGCTGATGTTTCGCTTCCTCCAAGCGCTGCTTGACGTCCTTTATATGATCCAGGCGAGCACGCTCGGCTTGCCAGAGAGATGTGAGTGCCTCGGCTTCGCCCTTCTTCGTCTTGAGTTCTTCCTCGACTTTCACCCGCCTCTCAACGCTGAATACATCCGTCTCCTTCTTCAGACTCTCCAATTCTATCTGAAGTGTGACAATATCGCGGTTGAGGGCTTCCAAGGCGTCGGGCTTAGACTCTTGTGCCAAACGAAGGGAGGATGCAGCCTCATCAACCAAGTCGATGGCTTTGTCAGGGAGGAATCGATCGGAGATATAACGCGCACCGTATACTGCAGCTGTATTCCATATAAGTTATGTGACCTTCGAAGAGAGAATAATGTATGGAGAGACGAACCGGTCACAAGTGCCCCGTCCGAAATCTCAACTCCATGGTGAACTTCGTACCTCGATTTAAGGCCACGAAGAATCGAAATCGTTGATTCAACAGTAGGCTCGTCAATTGATACGGGCTGGAATCGCCGCTCGAGAGCTGCATCCTTTCCAATTGTCTTTCTATACTCGTCAGCTATAGAACGATGAGCGTGGGCTTTCTACGCAAAAGACAAGCTGGTGGACATACGCGTTGTAGCACCCACGAGCTGCAATCCTCTAGCCAGGGCGGGCTTGATCATTTGACCAGCGTCAATGCTTCCTTCTGTCTTTCCGAGGTTGAACAAGGTGTCTAAGCAATTTCTCAATACATGCGTAAAAGGAACATCAAGGGAGCCTGTTACTCACGGACTTCATCGATGAAGCATATCACTTTTCCCGCCTGTGGTCTTAATCAATTGACAAAGGTTCTACAAAGGAAGATGAAAAACCGACCTCGTCCTCGATATCTCGTATGAGTGCCTTAAACTTCTCTTCAAATTGTCCGCGAATACCAGAGCCTGCCATAATTGCAGACAGGTCGATAGAAAGCACTCGCTTGTCTTGCAAGGACTGACGAACCATTAAACGCGTACGATATATTACTTTGCACAGGAACATACCTCTGGAACTTCCTTGGCTATGATTCGGGTGGCCAATCCTTCCAGAATAGCTGTTTTCCCAACTCCCGGAGGACCGATAAGCTGTCGTGCAGGTTAGGTCCTAGTAAACATATCCGCAATTGAGGTGAACATACCACGGGGTTAGACTTGGTCCGTCGTGAGAGAACTAGGACACCATGAGAAGGAGCTCAAGAAGTGGTGAAAATGAACGTACTTTGTATAGTGCGGCGAATTTCTGCAATGTATGTTGATGTCTCATAACACAGAACATTCTTCTACAAAACGTACCTTCGTCTCTTCCAATAGTAGGATCGAGCTTTCCATTTTTCGCCAATTCAGTCAAGTCGACACTCTGATATCGGTCAAAAGCCATTCCGAACGCAATAAATTCAATGAATACACACATATTCCTTCAATGCCTCCCCCTTCTGATGTTGAGGCCCGAAACTAAATCCTGGGAACCCTCCACCACCCTTGTTTGGAGGTTGAGATGTATAATGTCGTACGAGAGTGACAGGCGGTTGTGTTCGACCTGAAATACGACCGAAAGATCCTGCTCGCAGAGTGAGGCCTCGCAGGCCAAGGCGGACGCCGTTTTGGGGGGCTTTCTGACGGACAAACCCTCTAGTTATATTTCTCGTATGTTGAGCTCGTAACATAGCGTTTGGAAGGGAGATATTCTATCGCTCAAATTGGCATTTATAGCAGCTCGGGTAACGGAAGCAGAGATCGTTTGAGACTGCCAGGCCGTTCTCGAATTTACCTTACTCGGTCACATGCTTTTAGCATGACGATTTCGGGTGCTCGGGCCGGATGAATTTCAATGAATTCACCCAAATGAGAGAATGAATTGGAAAAACTCAAGAAAGACGTATTATTGTAAATAGTCCAGATCAACCCCTCCAGTACTTCGAAGGAACAAAGGGCATCGGCGTCAATACAGCTTTCCTTAGCTTATTGCGGACATCAACCTCAACCTCGATCCCCTTCTTATGCCATCCGGATTTGATGTATCCCATGGCAATATTCTTTCCAAGGGTAGGTGATGGTATTCCAGATGTAACGGTTCCTGTAAAAATTGAATTTCGAGACGTTCCCGGAAGTAAAAAAATGATGTGCTGACCGAGAAGCTCTCCGCCAGAAGGCGCGAAGATTTTGGCCCCCTCTGTTGTGTTTATCTTCAATAATGAGGATCTAGAGATTTGATAGAGACTCACGCCTGGCCGGCGCCCCATCAATCGTCAACCCCACGCGCCGCTTAGATGGCCCTTCTTTAAGAACCCTTTTCACGCCCCCAGCGCCAATGAAACCACCGGCTTCCCGGCGCTCTTTTGCTGCAGAAAGGATTAGCAATGCAAGCGTCATGATGCCTTGATGAACTTACAGATAACCCATGCAAGGCCAGCTTCAATCGGCGAAATATCCTCGTTCAAGTCTTGGCCGTAAAGACACATACCAGCTTCTAACCGCAAGCTGTCTCGTGCACCGAGGCCGGTAAGTTGTACTGGACTTTTGCTCAGCAGCTTGGCAACGTCGACTGTCTGGGAAGGAGGTATAGAAATCTAACGAACATCTTTTAGCTTGATTTCATAAGCCTGCAAGCAAAGCATTAAGCTGACCTCGAATCCATCTTCACCAGTGTACCCGCCACGTGCGACATGAAGATTGAAGCCCTCAATTGGCACAAACGCAGACTTGCCGAACGTCAAACGTTTTAGGTCAAACGAAGTCAACGTCTGCAGGTATGACGCTGCCTCCGGGCCCTGCAGTGCAAGTAGACCCCACCCCTCCAGAACCTCTAACTCTACGGGTCCCTCCTTTCCCTGCTCGCTAGAGTTCCATTCCTCTAGCTTCGCCCGAAACCATGGTAGATCGCGGTCACGCCGTCCCGCGTTCGTCACAACATAGTATGCTTCGTTTGAATGCTTGGTGATGATGGTATCGTCGATGATTCCCCCATTTTCGTTCAGGAGAACCGAGAGAGTCGAATGGTACGGATCAAGTGACTTCAAAGCGGAAGGCGAGAGCCATTCCATGAACTCAGACGCGGTACGTCCACGGAAGCTGGGTCATAGTCCATATATTGTGGAAAGTATTGTACTAGGGTACGCACTTGGATTGGACCATATGGCTCACGTCAAATAGACCGGCACTGGTCCGGACATGATTATGGCTGGCGACTAAATGGAATTGTAGGGCTCATGTTGTTTTTCTCTAGAAAAAAACTACGCACCCTGTCCAACATCTCCATACACTAACGGCATCGAATACCCAGCAAATGGAACCATCTTTGCGCCATTTTCATGATGAAAATCGTACAACGGTGTCCGTTTGAGCTATAAACTAAGTCAACAAACACCGCAGAATACACAACATAAGACATACCACTGATTCTCCAGCTTCTGTCGCGAGACTGCGACTTAGTGTCGTCCTAAGTAATCGTGATGTATTGAAAAGATTAGCCGCTCTAAGAGCTCTTGTGGATCCAAAAATGCTCATGAAGGGAAAAGGGGAAATAGAGAAGCATTTGGGAACACATGGTGGCCGGGAAAATCGAACGGAATTCCGCTTCCGATCGCGAAGACCCTGGAAAAATTGGTTCGCTTTGAAACTACACGTTGTTGAAGGGCTATAACCCGCAAGACCTGGATCTCGATGGGTCAAGTCCACAGGATATTCAAGTGTCCAAGACTTGAACAGCCCAGGCAATAATGCTCATCGTTCCTTATCGGCTTCAACGAACTCACAGCAAGATTTCTGATTTCTTAGTTCGAAGGCTCAACATATAGATTCAATAGCCTCAGTAACCTGGGGCCATTCCAGATTTATATCCAATCTGTCCTCGATCGTCGTGAAGAACAGTTGTGAATCCTGCCGTTATGATATGGACACAACAGGACACGACATGATTTCGCTGTCAAACTCTCCCAGACTTGACATAGAATCTCTTCTACTTGACTCAACTAGCCTCATCTCAGACAAATGTTTCAGAATACAAAACGTGGCGACCTTGCAAAACCATCAATGGCTTTGTATCGAAATCCCATTTGAGACTACTAAGGTGCTGTGAAGAGACATTGGTCCACATTGCAGGTCCTGAATGCGCAACAGTATGGTCCTGTTATAGCATGATGAAACAGCCTTAAGTCCAACTATATGATGAGTGCTCGCTCGCGATGAGTGAACGACTCTGGAAGCAATATTATGATTCGTATCATCACAATTCATACCTGCGCGGACATACAGCCCATTTAGGCTTATATTGTTATGACCCGGCACTCGCATAAGAATGTTGGTGTAAGTGTATGACTCCTGAAGGCCTGAGGCCGAGGCCTTAGTGACCAAGTCTCAAGGCTATAAATAGCGACCTAAATAAACGATGCGCCACTTGGTTGTGAGAAGGGCCACCTGCCGGGCCGTCTGTCCCGGACATGACCTAGCAAGACTGAAGGTATCAAACTTCGTATTCCTGGATTAATCAGTATGCCCCTCTCCAACGAAGAATGGCACACTCTTATCAGTGCGAGGATAAATGAGGTCAAGGCATTGCCGACTTTTGTACCAATGACCCCTCCGTTCCTATCCGGACACATTATTGCGCTGACCATCGATCATACGCTTCTCAAACCTGACGCCACATCGGCTCAGATCGGCGCTTTGTGTGACGAAGCACTTGAATACAAATTCAAAGTAAGTCCTCAACGGACCGTTTGGGATGATCAACCAGCTCTCTCGTAGTCTTGCTGTGTCAATGGTTCCCACGTCATGCAAGTCGCCAAACGTCTCGCAGGTTCATCTACCATCCCATGCTGTGTGGTGGGCTTTCCTTTGGGTGCAGGCACGACCAAATCCAAAGCTTTGTCCGGTGATACCACTCTATATAGTAATGTTCTATCCTGAACGTTGGTCAGCGAAACCCGAGCGGCAATCGAGGACGGCGCCAAGGAGATCGACATGGTTCTCAACATCGGCGCCCTAAAGTCCGGCAACTACGTATTTGTACATGATGACATCGCTGCGGTAGTCAGTACGGCGGCTGGTTATCCCGTGAAAGTCATTCTCGAGACAGTCCTCCTAACAGACGAGGAGAAGATTGCGGCATCCTTCATTGCAGCAGAAGCAGGAGCCGCTTTTGTCAAAACGTGTACAGGTTTCTCGGGTGGTGGTGCATCTGTTGCGGATGTGGCGTTGATGAAGAAGACGGTACAATATAAAGGGAATGTGCAAGTGAAAGCATCTGCAGGGATTAGAAGCCTAAAAACATGTTTAGAGATGTTGGAGGCGGGCGCTGATCGGATTGGAACGTAAGTTTTCATATGAGGAACATCAAGTAGCCTGTATTGATCATATTCTTTACTGAACAGATCGTCGGGTGTACCTATTATGAAGAGTGCAATGGCTCCTACTGAATAGTATAATTCGATATCCTGTTGCTAGTGCTGAATTGACAGTTGTTCAGCCAACGCGATGGTTAGTTGATACCGCCCTTGTCTGTATCAGACAAGGCATCATAGATGGGGCACAAATTGTGCCAGGCAGCTGGAGGACTGTATGAATTTGAGATTGTTAACTTGTAGAAAGTAACACTTACAGGGAGGAGTGACCGCGGCAGATGTTCCTGGAGCATCTTCTGCAAAAACAACTGCCAGACCACTGGAAGAATGGAAATTGAGAAATGCTTTCGCATCAAGAACACATACTTGACTCACAGTTCAAGGTGCCAGTCAATATGGCTGTATTCTTCGGATGAGCATGGTACCACTTGCCATTGAGAGAATAACGAACCAGTGAAGGAACCACGGCCCGGAATTATCAGTTCTAAAACGAATTGTGACATTGTCCAGAGGGCTACCAGCGTTAACAACGTCACGACGGACGGGATCCGCATAATTGTAGATCAAGCTTCCAGCACTGCGGATGACGTCGAAGGTATGCTGATGACGATCCATGAGCGAACAGCGACACAAGGTGTATGCACAGCTCACTCCGTGGAGATGGAATGGGTGCTACTTATGCTCCTTCAGTTCTGTTAATTGAAGAGGCATTTTGACGATACACTTACCGGACCATCAGAAAGGAGGCCCGAAGAGAAGGTTATTTGTATCACCTTGTTGAGTGGTAAGGTGTAGACTGAGCCGGCAGGAAGAAGGGATGCTATGACAAATGCTGAGATTTACGGAAATCTACTAGGTGCCTGATATTTACGTGCAGTTGTCGCTCCACTTAAGATCTGGAGCAGGACCGGGACGGTTGGAGGCACAAATGTAGCACCATTAATAGTCAATCGTCCCGATAAAGTCTGTTTGAAGTGTTTATGTGAAGACTAAAATACTGAGATCCTTACTATGTCAATGGCCAAGTTCAGGTTGAGGTCTGCCCCATTGATATTTGGTGCGCCGGGCTTGATGGGTGCAGACATCATGTATCAGTACAGAGATCGCAGTCAAATTGATCAACGTACTGCGCCGGGGTTGTAAAGGGGCTATTCAGACAAATAAACTCGTTTAGTCCCAGTGCGCTTAAACAAAGACAGGGACCTACATGTAGATTTGTCTCCAACAATGGGTTCAGATAAAGAGGACCCAAAAAAGTAAATGGATCGGCGTCTGGAGCACCATTATAACGAAGGATAGCGCTGTTGAGTCCACCTAGGAATCCAATTATTCCAGTACTGGGATTAGCACGAATCCCTATAGTTCAATTAGAATTTTGTTCAACAAGAGAGAGATGGATGAAAAGAGGTTCACAATAGTTGGCCACAGGTCGATTCGCCTTCAACTACATGAAGCATAGGCAATTGTGACGAGAAAAAGGCCAAAAAGAATGCGTACGATGAAAGAATAACGCTGCCCTAGGGGAGTAATCAACTATAGACCTTAAGCTTGTAGTAGTGGCATCACTTACCGGCATAGATCTGAATAGAATCCACAAGAAGGGGCTTGTGATTAACACCATCGACTTCAATCACTGCGAAGGTGTGATTATCGATCGAGAACATGAAATCGGGGTCGCAGGATATTGAAACAAGTCTGAAGCGATACCTGAAGAGATTCCAAGTCAGACCACTAAGATTCAGTTGCCAAATATGTAATAACGGACCTTTGCCCCTGTACAACATTTATTATGGCTAAAGGAGACGCTGGGCCTCCCGGATACCGACCCAAGCCATTGATAAGTGTCGAATCATAGATCCTACAGGAAAATAGCACACAAAGCTATAGCACAAAAACATTATCTTACGGAAGAATACCAACAGCGGGCGCGACAGTATCTGTTTCTTGTCAACATGGACCTGGCTAGTAATGAAGTGAGTAAGACTCACGGTACCTGTGTTTATGAGTTCTTGTAAGCCATCCGGCATCAATACTACTAACTTACCAGTCTGCAAGCGTTATGACAGTGTCCTCTGAAATAATGGTGTAAATGTTGTGAATTTCGTAACAGAATAATCATTGACAGACCATTATCAACGTCATAGTCATCCTTATATGGGTCATCGGGATCGTAGATAACAAAAACACCTCGTAGTCCGTCACAGTACTGTGTTGCTAAAATAATACATTTGATGTAAGCGATGTCAAAGAGATTGCATGATAGGGGCTCTACTTACCCAAGTGCGAGTGGTACCAGAAAGTGCCTGCCTGGTCAGCTGTGGAGAAGGTGTAGAGGAAGGAGTGTCTCGGCGCGATTGGACATTGTGAAACGAAGCTAGGCCCATCCGCCCATGCTGTTCCTTTCTGGAACAGCCCATGCCAGTGCTATATCAAATGTTAATAGGGGTCAGCTGCAGTGGCAATCATGTGCTTACAATTGATGTACTCTTCAACATTGTCACGTCCGTGAGTTGGTTTATGACATTGAGGTTAAAAGTATCTCCCTAACTACCGTCAGAATATACGGAAAAAATAGAATCTTGGATTTCGAATTCTTCACTTTAATCCCAGTAACAAGAGGACCAGGAAATGTTCCTTCCACTAAGACTCCACTCCTTGTGAAGCCGTCTGGAGCAATGTCGGCATTGACGACACGGAGATCTGCGACGGGCCCGACTGTAATGGCCGATGCGTCAGGCGTCAAAGCGGCAGTGACGACGAGAAAAAGGAAAGACCGCATTGAAGTATATGATGTGAGGTGTATTGGAGTTCGAAGCAAGGGCTATTTATTAATCGAGAAAAATCACCTTGGGCTCGCACTTGATAACTTGAAATACGTATTGGAATGAAATGATGTACGAAAGTGGACGGATCATACCACTGAGTCTAAGGATCCGTTGGCGTATGGCATTCGGGAGCAACAAGAACAGGATAGCGTAAGCATGGCAGGAGCGGCGAGTTTTGTACATGATTTGATAGGCCGTTAGGCGCCATGCGTGATGCCAGGTCATTTCGGGCTATATTTCAAGTTTAATCGCAGATCAATGATCAACTAGAAACTAAAATAGGAGGGCGGTATCGTTGCTGCTGTCTTCCATTCAAGCCTTCAGAGACACGTAGTTACATTAGACATCTGATGTCAATTCCAGCAGTATGTCATACTAAGTTTGTGAGTTTACGGACCTTTGTTACTCTGGTCAAAGTACCAAGTTCTACATTGGGTTAGTGATCTGCGGGCCCAGGTTTGAAGCCTAGCCTGGCCTATTGGTACGGGACCTCTTCAATACCTTCTTGGACCATTTAAGTACCCATTTTTTTTTTTTTAGATTCCTTGAATTTGTTAGACTCAAAATGAAATATAATCTAATACCACTGGCACTTTCCACTTGCTGACAGCCCATCGTATTTCCCAAGGGAATACTGAAAATGAAACCTGTTACACCTTTTCCAAACAGTGTATTTCCAATGGAAAAAGGTAAGACAATAGAAAGGTCCTTTTTCCAAAGGAAATATTTGTCAAAGAAGTGGTATGACAGGTTACTTTTTTCATCTCTCCAATGGAAACAAGTTTCAATGCCAGCGGTGCTGGCGACCTGTCGACTTTTGGCTTGATTTCGATGGCCTGAGCACTTCTGCCGTTTCGTTTCGATCTGTGCACGTGTGACATACGACACTAGCTACCTCACACTGAGTCCCGCGTTGGATTTGATTCTACGTGAGCTTCCGAACCAAGGAATATGAGGGGAAATTTACGACCGTTCTCTACTCGAATGAACTCGAGCCTGGCGATTATTCGTATGCATGCGTAGTCAGATGGTTCACTATAGGTCAGATGGTCACATGTCAAAGTCCGTCAGGCAGGGCCCCTGTTCCTTCCTGAAAGACGTCGTGACTTCAGCCCCCGGTTTGATGCCGTCGTTCGGAGTTTGAATCTGCCGTCAGCACGATCCATATGCTAATTTGGAATGAGGTCCAGAAGAACTTCGCCCTTCATGGTGTGCCAAGGGATCAAACAATTTTGAAACCACCTTCCTCGGGTAAACTCAGGGGTTTAGCTATCTGGAAACCCAGATCATCATTTCTCACAGTAATGTCGTTAGAAAATAACAGTGTCAAAGCATAACTAAATGGTTTGTCAATTGCAACGCGTCGTATTCATAATTCTATCTATCCTTGACCTACGCACGAACTTTCCTCCAGCCAACAGCGCATGGACAACATTGATTAGTGGACAAGTGATCCGTGTATGACCGGGTTTTTGGCATCCAGTGTACTTTCGACTACCTTGCTGGCCTCTCGGACGGCCTTCAATTGCACCTGTCAGAATATGACACAGGTGGCTCTTGTATCTCTCTTCCTGCGAATAGGTCCCGAGAAGCTCCTGCAAAAGTTTGTCCGCATAATATAGCGGATTTGAGGGGCAAAGTTAGAAGTCCTAACTTTACGGATTCGACAAATCTTCCTCATGTGTCAGGAACACTACGAAGCTCAGTTGAATGACGGCCTCACTATGAATGCCTAAGCCCTGGATAGAAGATCTTTTTGGTTTTTGTCATGCCATTTATGTTCTAGGGACTATTGCTACTATCTTACTTTGGGACATTCGTTCTCTGAGCATTTGGGCGAGTGTACCAACACCGGAAGCATTCCGTACGTTATTTATTCTCCTTGTACTTACTCAGCAGTCACTAGTCACTTTTTTCCCTCGGTGCCACTTCTGGTCTTTGCCACTGACTCGGTTGAGAAGCACCTTCCAAGAAAAAAGAGTACAACACATGTAGCAACTTCAGTACACAGGCCTCACTCGTCATGTCTATAATGATACTCAAACACTTTCCCATATGCTCTAGGAGCATGACCATCCTCGCTGTCCGTCATCCATTCAGACAGACTCCCTGCACTACTACTGTCCGTACTATCATCCGAGACATTGTCATAACCGCGTGCGTTCCGGGGTAACCCTTCTTCTGGTCGATCTACCGTACAATCAACTCGCCACGTTTTACTGAGGTGATACATGCGATGTTTGGCTTGTTGCAACTGATCGCTCCTTATTCCCGGTACTGCCACCCTGGCAAAGCGTAGTCTGCGTTGCGGAACACGATTTTCTGCGATACGTAGGAATAGCTCCAGATCTTGGGGTTCCACGGCGCATTCCAGGCCTTCAATATCAGGAAGATGGCCTCCGAAAAGGATCGATTCTAAAAAGGGACGCTGAAGGACAAGCCCAGTCACGACGAAGAACCGCGCGTGTCTGCTCATTCCAGCTGTCAGAAGAGTTTGGACGGTTGTGAACGGCCAGTAAAGGAGATCTTGAGGTCCTGGATCAAGCGCAGGAGGTTCTTCATCATAGAAATGACGACGCCGACGCTGGAATTCTGTAAGCTGACATCTACTTTGTGCCAGCATCTGTATGAGTTCTTTCCCAGGAAAATTGAATGGTGGCGCAGAGGCCTCCCGCCTGTCGAGCTGGTTGATATGTAAACTAGTGAGGCTCGGCACTATGAGACATCGGAGCAAGAGTCCATCCTCTAGATCCAGACGGAGAGACGAGAGGTATGGAAGTTGTACCTGGAAGAGATTAAGTGCACCCGGGGTGCTAGGTATATGAACTTCCGCTGATAACCCCTGTAAGTTGTGGCATCTCTGCAAGATAGTCAACATTTGATTGATGCACATTTCTCTACCTCCCAAGTCGAGAACAGCAAGTCCTTCCCATGGTATGGGCATGCGCAGCAACAGCAATGGAGGAGGAAGCCTGTTGGCTAGGGTGACAGATCGTAGCTTGTCAAGGTGACATCCCCCGTGTTCCTTGTGAGAAGGACTTCCTTCTAGAGACTGCAGGATGTTCGAACCAGAAAAATAGAGAAGTGATCTGCATCGACAGAGGACCTCGTGCAAATAATTGAGATCCAGCCAATGCAAGGTCAAGGAAGTGATGTGACTCCATGCAAACGACTGGGGATCCAACAAAGTATCCAGGAGGACCGCGTCATAGCGGCTATTGAACAAGGCAAGGTTCCTCAAGGTGGGACTGTTGAACATGCCACTGTCTACGAACTGATCGGCGAGGTCCCCGTCAGTCTTCCAAACCGAGAAATTCATCTCAAGGGAGGCGAGCTTCGGGAATTTGGTTACGTTGTGAGAGTTGAATAGGCCTGCCAAGGCTGTGAACGGGACGAAATCCAGTCGGAGCTCGACTATCGAGGACGCGTTAGGCTTGATAACTTTCGAAATTGCCTCTGTGCTATAAGTATTGGAAGCGCATGAGAGTGCGATGGAAAGTTTCGTGCGATTACCGGGTCTGATCAATCTCGCATGATAAGTGATCACTTGGCTGGCCTCAGGTGGCGAGAGACGCCTGCTGATCGCGACTTCATGCCTACGCCAAAGGTCTGGATGCGCTTTCGCGACAGCTTGCCACTGCTTGTTGACGCTCAACAGAGGCCAAGGCCATTGACTCGCATTAGCTGGGAAGCTGATGGAATCACTTTGTGAAACACTATGAGAAAAGATGTTCTCGAGAACTTCCGAGGGAAGGCTAGATCAGAACACGATGAATCGGTCAGATGAAACGATGTCTTGTATAAGTCTGCTCACTTGGATCTTGTTGTCATATTCTTGTGAGGTGACCACGGCAAGTTTTCATCTCTTATATAGTCGACGAGCATTGTATATAAGTAGTTGTTGTTAGCTTCATTTCGCGAAAGTGAAAGAATAAGAGAGAGATCATGAGGACAAAAACCCTGTCAACAATGAGGCTGCGGGCGAGGGTGGGCAACAGTTGTACGTGTCATTGCTAACGACCAGGTCCAGCCTTGGCAACCGTGACACAAGTGGCTCGTTGGAGTAGTTTCTTTTTGTTGAGCCTGTCGATACGTTGCCATAGAGTAAGGTCCGGAAAGAGATCTCATTGTCATCACTAAGTATATCAGTTTTGAGGAATATACAATAATTCTAAAATAACAAGTGTTATCTTTTTGTTCTCTCGACAAGAAGGTAACTAAGGATGCAATAAGACGGAGGGAAGCAATTGAAGCTTCTTGAATGAATGAAGAATCAGCGCCATTGTTGAACACTGAACACTGCTTGCGTCTGGAACACGTAAAATGAATGATCTTTCCTTGGATCAGATCTAGATCGACATCCTCTCTGTCGATCTTCCACGTGATATAGGACAAAAATTGGTAAAATATTAATGTTGGATTCATACTCTAATGATGGCAAAGATTTCATGAATTTGCAAACCCTTCCTTCTCCTTGTTCCAGCTCTGCAGCGGTGGTTTCGGGGGATCGTCTCGCGAAGTGATATATGAGAGCATGAGCAATGAACATGTTGACCATTCCATCGCTGTCGAAAGTACGTATTCGCTGATGACAAACGAATCTTTAAGGCCATCTTTTGCATAGTTTCCCGGGAAGAAGTAGTTGAATGGCGGATATACTCCGGATAGGATGCCATACACCCCGCGCACCACAAGGAATGGCGACGTTGAGATTAGGATGAAAAGGGTAAAGTGCATCTTTCCTCCTAATTGTTCGCGACGATACTGCCGCATGGTATACAAGACGCAGAAAACGAAGAGCGCGGTGAAGATCAGGAATATGGCTTGGCCGATCGTTCGCATGATCATGGCCTTATGGAGCTTTTCGTTATACACCTCCAAACTTTTCTGAGCGCCCGCAAGTGATGAACCACCGGCTATGATGAGGACATTGGCTACAACAAGAAAGTTGTGCATAATGGCCATAAGATTTCGCTTAGGACCGTGGAAGGATAAAGAGTCTAGGAAACGGCGAAGAGCAGGGGTATCGGGCGGAAGGCGCGGCTCGAGCCAGCTATCGTGCGCCTCTAAATTATGATAGTGCCAGCTGATGAGGAATCTATACGCGCACAGAACCAAGGAGAAGTAACCCTCAGTATTCCTGTTTTGACAGATGATCAGGACGGAACATGAAAATGAGAGTTCTGACGTACAGGGCGAAATAAGCAATCAAGATACCAATATTGGAATATCCAAGTATTCCAAATGCTAGCCCAGTTGACTGAGCTGCTAGTCGGATCGCGACATGCAATGTGATGAGTGTGTAGCGTGAACGCAACTTCAGGCGCCCTGTGACATATCCGAGAATCAGGAGGACAAACAGGACAGTATAAAGAATAAGGAAAACAAGAGCAGCCCTGGCCTCGGAGTTGAAAGCCATGGTGAAGTTCCAATAATGTCACAATCTTATGTATTGTTGGAAGCTCTTTCACACCTATTTGCTGTGCATCTGTCCACGCGTGGGAGCAATCAATCAGAAATTGCATGGCGCACATAGGCACACATGTGTGTTGATGTCTCTTGGTCAAAACAGACACTGTCGCAAGAAGTTCCTCCAGAGACTTCAAGAGTTAAATTGAGGTAATTTTCTGTTCATTTAAATCTAAAGATGTATGGTTATAGTAGGTGTTCCTTATCTCCAGATAGAGGAGGAATAGAGATCGACTAAGCGCCGGCCATCAATCGGACACATGGAATTCGGACTCTCAGGCCAAAACCAACTCAATTGTGAACTTGTCATATTCCATATCCCAGATACACGGCTGCACAGCTCTTATGCCCATGGCTCATGCCATATGTCCGGTACAACTCTGAATTCGCCCCAACAAGACACATGTCACTGTTGCTGATAGTATAATACTACTAGCTTTTTGCTTTTTGTGTTTCGGGTTTCTATTGGCGCCTTTGCACACGTAAAACACGAGGTTTTTTGATCCATGAGTTGTGATAGACTGAGACTCACTGGTGCTTTTCAACACTGGCACACCGATATTGTTCTATACTTGTGCCTCTGGACTGAGTTGAGCCTACTGTTTGAAACTCCTTTCATATATACCCGTTTTACTTGTCACGCCGCAGTGGCATTGTCATACCTCTGTCCGACATCAGACTTGGATCACTCATGTCCTGAATGTTCCTACCTAAATGGGTCTCAACACAAGGAACCCTGTGCCTCGATCGCAAATCAACCTATGAATAATGCTAACCTTGTTAACGCTGATTCCTCGTGTTTCTGGGCCAAGGTACTTGTCATCATATGTTACTGATTGAATCAGGCGTCATAAAAGGCTAGTATAAATGGGTGACCAAGATGGTATCGTCCTGCCCCATCCTGTGGAATTCCGTAACCCCCAATGCCTTCCTCAGACGAACCTGCTTTCCCGCCGCACGACAATGTTCAAGTTAATGGGTATACTTTTGCCGTCTACCCATAAACGACATGACTCACGTCGTTTAGCTTTATGTTCAAGCTCGCCAACATTGAGGCAAAGCTGATTGAACAAAGAAATCTGTTAACAGGTTTGACGAACGAGTTTGAGAACTTCAAGAAGCGTTATGTGAGTGTCTGATATTCTTCTGGAGAAGCCATCGTGCTGAGGAAGGGTTACAAGCCGGAGGACAAAATTTCAGCTAACACAAAGGATCGTTTGACGACCGTCAAGTTTGCTATTGATGCAACATTAGCCAAGGCAGCATCGATAGATAGTCGGGCCGTTGTAAAGGCGTTACTCGAGTGACGAACAAGGACACTCTCCATGATGGCTGCACCCACCCCACTCCTAGATAACTTGCGTTCAGGAGGCCTCCCTGAATATGTCCAATCACTCCCCGTCACAATTCACATGAATTCGTATTTGAACTACAGATCAAATAGATACCGAATTGTCGAGTTCTTCTCACTGCTTGATTATGTATATCGACGAAATGAACGGAAAGAAGAGAAAAAAAAGAAGGGTACAAAAAGTAAATCGGCCTTTCAAAAAGGACGAAGTTCGTAGTCACGCCGGCGGATTGGTCAGTCCGGCCTGCCCTCGATACAAATTACCCGCTCTGGCCGGAAGAATAGACAACGCAGAGACCAAACTTCATGGCAGTAGGTAAAGTCTTCGGTCTGCGCAGTAAGTGGCGATGTGCATAGCCCGGCCACCTAATGCAGTGCGCATACCTGTCCTTTCATTTCGGCTCCGAGATTAAAAATCAACATGTGAATACAGGCGCAGGAGTCTCAGACCCACGGGCAAAGCTCGGGCACGAAGCACGGTCAGGATCCGCCAGGTTTATTTTTGTTCAGCATAGGTGCCTGACGTCCCGAAGCCGCGATTTTTCCGGAAGTGCTTACAACAGATACAGAGTATGGTAGTCTCAGCAAGTATCGGTATTCCGCGGCTCTTATCTCCCGATAAAGAGAATCTATATATGTTTGTGGCGCTAAGATTGTAGAGATATGAGTTGTGCCGACAGATTGCTGTCTGTAAGGATACTTTGCGTCATACTGCCATTCAATTTTAAAAGGAAGATGGATGATTAAATGCACAATGACAAGAGCCAACCACCGGACTCTTGTTGTTCTTTTCACTCCATCATGATATTCACCAGATCACATCTCATGGAGATCCTAATACCCTTCGTCCCTGAGTTGACACGTTGCAGACAACACATGTCGTACGCGTGTACTCAATCTCCTCAGATCGGGACGGATACTCTAATATTATCATCTAGCTTTTACATGCCATGATCTAGGAAATCGATTTTCATTATCTTGACCACTATCAGCCATCAACTCACACTTTGGGAAGTCTAAGTCTTCTCACCTCATACGCGGATCTTATATATGTACGGCTTTCTGTCCATCAATATGACTGACTGTCCAGTTGTTAAGATGTAAACTAGTCTGAGTCCAGGCACGGTGAAAGTAGAAACGATGGCAAATCAGAAGACACAGGATCTGTATCCCTCAGACCAGCTAGCATTATAGACGTAGTTGTAAATCCAAGTAGCCGGTTGTTTCTCGTGCAGACGAAGAGAACTTATTCATTGGGTGTCAATGATGTTGAGCACAGCCGAATCCAATAAGATCAGGATTAGCGACAGGCAAGGACCAAGATTTGACTTGACTTGAAACTGACTAATCCACCCCGGGCATGATAGATAAGCAAAGGTGGCAAACAAGGAGAAATGAGAATGATCGAAGCACTGTATATGATACATAACACAAGTACGGGTATTATTAAATGGCGCATTGTTGAGAAGTCGATGATAAAACGCCTTGGAAGGATTTACTATCAGACTCTTTGTAATGGTGCTCATCGTCAATTCTCATTGTAGTGACGTACCTGACACGTTGAACGGAAGGTGAATCGTCAGGGAGAAAGAAACTATGCTGAAGTCAGAAGCATGACAATTGTCCGAAATTACCCAGTGCGATGCAAAAGTCGACAAAGCATTCAAATTCTTAGACAATGGGGACTCCGTTCCGAGGCCAAACGACCAGTTATGACCAGTTATGGAAAGATCAAGTAATCAAGACGTCTAGCTCGACGTTATCCAGTCTCACTACTGGCAAGGGAATCTGTTTCAAAGAGAAAAAGAGTCAAAGAAATGTGTTATGCCATTTATTTTGCCCCTTTTCATTCTGCAAAAAGACATCTTTCATTGTCTCAACTCTTTTTCTACAAGAAATTAGAGCTATATCCCTTTTTCTTTCAGAAGCAGATTCCAGCACCAGCAGTGTCTGTTTTCTGTTCTTCACTATCGCAACATGTAAAGCGGACCGACGTCCGGATCAAGCCAAGGTCAATGGCAATATGGTCTATCGTGGCGTATTCGTAGTAATGCGACCATAGTTACCGTAGTGTAGCGTAGGTAGATATCATCAATAGTAACATAGTAATATGTGAAAGCAAGGACGATTGTTAAGATAATCCCGTATGGTAGCTATTTGAAGTTCTGAATACTGAGCGCTCCGTGTGGAGACGAACATTTGGGTGCGGAAAGATCAATCAATACATGACTGCGGAACAACTTGTGGTTGCCAAGATGGCTCAATACAAGGGGAATTTCATCAGACATTTGGAGTATCAACAATTGAGTACATCAATGGTATTATTCAGAGTTCTTCAATTGGAACCAAGGCCAAGACAGTGAACAATACAGAAATGTCAAACAAAGCAAGGCGATTGTCAGCGGGTCGGAAGTCAGTAACGGGTTTCAGGTTCTGAGCAATGACGACCGGGCAGTCACGTATCGACAACGTGTCACGATGGCTCTTGGGTATGGCGCGTAGGGTTTTCAGGGAGCCGTGGACGTCGAGGTTCGGGCCAACGAGACCGTTGCACAAGTGAATGATCCGTCGCAGAGATATCGACGATAATTCGTCGTCTGATTCGAAGCTGTACATGTAGCCTGCTCATTTTCACTATAGCGACGCGTAGAAGGAGTACGAAATCGAAAAGAAGCACCAGGAGGACAAAGGGTGTGGCAATGCACATGCGAGGAGACAAGGACATACTAGTTGGGCCAATCAGCATGAATAGAAAGGCCATGGCTGTACGTAGTGATAGAGAGAATGATCCTTGAGGAGACAATAACAGAAGGTAATTGTTTGGAAGCAGACGATCTACTTGTTGATATGATGGTGCGATTGAACAAGCTGATGATCTACGACGGTTGTGAATTAAAAAAGCAACGTGGCGAACAAACTCGAACAAAGGGCGTTCAGCAGGATACCCAATTATTGCGACCGAGTGGCCCTGCGTTATCGAGCAATTCTTGTGTGTTATGCAAATTAAGGAATCAAGCAGCCTGTCCTCCGCAAAGGAAAACTTGAGCTTATTGAGATATGATACTGTACAAACGTCACCAAAAACTGGTCAAGAGACCCAGGTTTGGGTAGACAGAATCAGGGCTTCTGTGATCGCCATCACCTTGACGACGTCGGGAACAAGATGAACCCTGAGAGAATTTCAACGCGCAAAGCGGGGCGCCTCGAGGCAGTCTTACGCAGTCAATCAGATAGGGGGCTTGAGTAAGTAAATCGCAGGGTCTGGGCCACAGAGTACATGGGTTGGGCCATGAGAGGATAACATAAGAGAAAAGAACAAAAAGCAGGACGATCGACAGAGAACCCTAACCCGAATTGTGGCCCACGTCAAAGAAATCTTTATTTATTGCTGCCGTACTGCAAGGGGTTGTTCCTGCTCTCCCTGCCACCTCTTAATCGGCGACGTTTGCGCGGCTTTCGACGCTGCCGAATAGCCTTATGATAACACGCCATGGTGGCAACAGTTCATGCTCGAGGTGAGCTGGATGACGCGTAAAAGACGACTGCTAACACAGGGATTTAGCTCCTTCAGAGAATTGGGACGACGATTTCGAGTTCTCAAGGACGAACAATATGACCATGAAGAACGCTATGACACACGACGACAACGCCTATCGGATGTCCATTGTCAGCTCAGACTGGGACCACGATGACAACGACGACCACAATAGCACGAAAATGAACATGGTTCTAGAAGATAGAACGAATACAATGAATTTATCATCAGATTGGATTGAACCTGGACCTTCGACGCCGCGTAGAACGAACAACGCGGAGAACTGGGACGACGACTTTGAGGATTCGCCTGTTGGCAAGGCGTATTCATCATCACCAGGTAAAGACAAAGCCTCACCATTGCGTCTCCGGCGCAAACAGCCCCAGCAGCACCGACCAGAGAGCTGGGATGATGAATTCGAGGCTGAGGAGGCACAAGGACTGCAGTCGGACGACGAGATGGGTTACGCTGAGCGCGACGAGGAGGATCGTACGGTCACCGCGCGTCTACGCCGTTCGCCAGCGCGTCTGTCGAATTCGCCGCCGCCGCCTGTTCCAGCAATCCCCCTTCCCTTTCTTCTGCCCAGCTCGGCGTCCGGGCCGAGCCCGTTCCCTCGCTCTCCAACCTCCTCCGTCTTCTCGGTACCGACAGCCCGCCCGCCGTCCTCGGCATTCACCGCGACGTCGACGACACACCTCCGCCCAACACCCTCGCGCTCGTCCAGTGCTTTTGACGCGCTCCCTCCCTCTCCTCCAGTACATAGAGAACGCAGGAGACTGAGGAAGAAAAGTAGGCCTCAGGGTAATGCTATCGAGTTGGTTGCCATACCAGGGGAATACAGAGAAGAGCCTAGCGAGGGGGATGTCCGCCCGACTACACCGCCGCCTGTCTCGCAAGGCATGCCTGCAACTCCAAGCAGTAGCGGTGGAGCAGGCGCATTACTTAGCCGTATTAATAGCATGAAGAAATGGGGTGTTAGGAGAAGGAAGGGGAGCACGGCTCCGAGCGAAACTGGTCGGTCAATTGCGCCACGTCCCGTGATCTTCAAAACTAACAAGTCTGGTATTTACAGAAGAGCGTGACATTGCGCCACGCCGCGCGCGTCCTCAGAGCCAAGCCTCTATTTCCTCTGTCTCGTCCTCCACTTCATCTCACGTACATCACGAGGATCAGCAACATCCTCCTGTGCTACATGTTTCCAACTCAGGAAAACGTTCATCAACCGCCGGACCGGGCCCGTCGTGGTTTTTTCGGTCTGCTTCCGGCCCTTTTTCGCCGGCCAGCACGAGCGAATTAGATCTTCCTGTTCAACCGCAAACACCAACGAAGACCCGGAAACCAAAGACGGATGAAGCTACCCCTGCCAAGCTCGTCAAGCGCAAGAGTTTGGGCTTTGTGCAACTCAAGCGTGGGTTCGCTGCTGGGGCTGGAGGACACGGTGATGAGAATGCGAGAGAAAGAGAAAAATCTAGGGAGAGGACGGGGGACAAGTATGAAGGGCTGGGTCTTGGACGTGCGACTGAGAACGAGAAAGAGAACGAGGGTAGTGTCTCACCGGACGAAAAGCGTATGGCGGAGAAGGAAAAGGAAGGATCACGCTCGTTCATGGGCTCTGTTCGACGTCTTAGTCTGGCTACTCGGCACAAACGCACCAAGAGTGGAGTGTCTTTACACAACGTCGTGGGGCTCCTGGACGTCGTTGGTTTCGGTAATGGGCTCAGAGACGAGAATATAACACCTACACCCGAGAACGTCGCTGCACGCCACGAGTCAAAGGTAGCTCCCTTTACGCCTTCGAAGACTCCAACTCCAAAGCCCACACCAGCAAAGTCGCTTCTCCCACCCATCGAACTCCAGCCCCCTTCCCCACCCCGTGTGCGACCTGCAGCTCCGGGGCCTGACAATGCTAGGCCTCGTGTTACAGAGACCATGCTCTCTCCCAGCCTTCCCACAGTTTTAAGTAATGCGTCTCTGTCGTCGCCAACGCCATCGACTTCGACCTCGGTGTCACCATCGCGAAGGAACCTTCCTTCGATTGGGTCGCCGCAAGCGGCATCTTTGGGACGGTCGAGTATTGGTCCGGAGGTTGTGATAGCGAATGCTGTCGGGCTACGGAGGAGCTCGTTGGGAGACTTGAAGATTCCTGAGAGGATTAGCCAAGCGCAGGTGGGGTTGAGGAAGGATATGGAGCGGGTGAGGGAGTTCGCAGCTGGTGTTGAAAGTGGGTGTCTTCCTTTACCTTATGAGAAATGAAACTGACCTTGTGATTCCTTCTAGAACTCAAGGCGCTGCAAGTTACTTATGAAAAGTTGGTGACACAAGTACAAGACATTCTTGATCAGCAACATCAGCAGCAACAGCTTCAGCAACTTGAGAGGCAACAACAGCTCGGGAGACAACAACATCTCGAAAAGCAGAGGATACGGCCTTCAACACCCAGCTTCTTTGCGAACATCTCCCGCCCCTTATCACGCAACCGATCTCGGTCCACTACGAAACCACCACCTCCAACCGCAAGCACCGTCTCCCTCGCGCCAAGCCTCGCACTTATGCCCCCTCCCGTATCTGCCCCCGCCCCAACAGCGAATGCATACAAGCAGCTCGCCTCAGCGTACTACACCATTCGCTCGAAATACCGCATTTCATGGGAGTGCTGTGAGCTCCTCATCGAACTTGGATCAGGCAGCAATACTTCCGATCGTGGTCCGACACCCAGTGTGTCGGTGCCCGTTATGCCTTTGTCTGGTATGCATAAAACAGGGCGCGAGCGTGCGATTACACTTAACGGGGAAGACTCGAAACCTCCGACGCCGAGTCCTAGCCAGGGGCCCTCGTCGTCGGTGTCATCGCCTGGTATTGGGATGGGCGCGAAAGTGGGGTGGCGCGCTTCGACGGGGAGACATGATCTTAGTCAGAGGCAGTTGGTGTTGTTGAAGGAGATTTTGAGTGGGGGAGATGGAAGTGGTGCGGAGGAGGTGTCGATTCCGGAGGAAGGTGTGGGGAGTTTTACTGTTAATAGGGAATGGAGGTGGGGAAAGGATGGAATGGCGAGCACGCTGACGTTGCCTTCGGAGGGTAGTTCTGCTGCGGGTGAGGGTGCGGGTCCCAGTGCTGGAGGTGAGCTAACGGAGAAAGGGAAGAAGAAGAGGAAGAGGGGACCGAGTAGGCTGAGGATGTCGGGGTTGAGGGATATTTTCAGGAGCTTCACGAGGTCGCAGGATCAGGAAAATGTAAATTCAAATGTGAATGCCCCCACGCCTCCGCTTCCGCCATCGGTTCCCGCGTCAACGACGTCGCTTAATACGAGTACGACAGACGATTCGATGGATAGCCATTTATATCAGCACCGGCGCGTTTCGCCTTCGTATGGCTGCAGACGACCTCAAACGAGCTCGGGGCCGGGCGAGTTTTTCCGTGTTGGTCGTTCCGCATCTCCATACACCCCTTCGCTACATGCCAAGCCTTCCCCACGTCGCCCGTCCCTTGCATCCATATTCCGTATCGGGCGAGGGAGCAAGCCCACGACGCCCGAGGTCCCCCCTGGGTCGCATCCGTCCTCCCGATCGACTTCGCGGCAGGATAGTAGTACAGGCGAGGAGGAGGATTGGGACCGGATGGATGATGCGGAAGATGAGATCGTTCTTGGAAAAATGGACCAGGATGCATCTGCGACTGTGCGGGGAAAGAAGAAGGCGCGGGGCCCAGGTCACTCGCCATACCTCCAGGACGGCTTTCCATCACTGCCGTCTCTGCCTGGTCGCACGCTGACGCCGAAACGCTCGGTTAGCGGGTCACAGTCGTCGATTTGGGGCGAGGGGTCTAATTGGTCCGCGAGCAATGGGAGTGGAGTTGGAAGCGGGACAACGGCGCCGCTTTCTCGCGCAACGAAGTTGTCGAATGTGGAGGAAGATGCCAAGTCAGGGGACGTGTCTCAATATCAGCGATATCATCGACCCCCGCCGAGGGCATCGTCGCGGTCAAGTTTCAACCGCCCGCCTACGATGAAGAGCGGGTCGGTGAGGTCGATGCCACCTCATCCTGTGATGAACGGTCTGCCGGATCCAATGCTAGCGATGACGCCGGAAAATATTCGACCGTTGTTGGAGAATGCAAGAGGGGTGCAGGTGAAGCTTGGAGAGTGCATTGCGGAAGTAAGGGCCTTATTGGAGGCTTATCCACAGTCTTAGAGAAGTCTGTCCTTTTTTTTGGCCGTATTTTTTTTATCTTCTTGTGATGCCATAATTCTCGTACACTTCTCTTCATCTATACCATCACTGATTACCGGTATACCAAACCACCACTGCTATCCAGTAATTGTCGATATTTGTCATCTCTCTTTTATCGCTTTGTTGTATTTGCTTTCCTGTTGCGCTCATCATGATCTATAATATGTAACGTCTTGTTTACATTGAGCTGTGATATTCATTCCTTATCAAACATTTTTGTTCATGATTTTGTCGACGAGTTTTTCAGGATCTGAAAGCATTTGTATTCACAACAAGTTGTGTCGATATGTTCCTTGGTTCTTGGTCCCAGAGGCAGAACAAGTCAACGATGATGGGTAATTTATTTCTTGGACGATATCCTGTGTAGTACGTAGAACAAGGCATTCCTACGCTGTGAAGAAAATTAAACGTAGAAGGTCGAACAAAACGAGTACATAGGCATATGTACACGAGATGCAAGCTTGAAAATTTGAAGTATTGAAGTACTAAGCTGACCAAGCTGGGAGGAACGTTTACGATGGGCCAATAATTCTTCCGTCCGCTTGATAACTATTAATGCATAATATTCAACAAGAAACAGGACTTGACGGAGTGATTTACAGGTTTCTCACCAGCGCGACTCGCAACGGAAGTGTAATCAGGCAATTCAGAGCATGCCTGAATGTTGATGATACGCCCTGCCTGCACCTGAGACAGGTGAAATAACAAAAAACCCTGAAACATACCTCTTTTTGAGTGCTGAAAACCGTAAACGCGCGTCGAAAGCGTGTACTTACAAATCAAAATATCACCAATGAAAATAAGAGGAGAAAGCTGTTGGCAGTTAGCAAGTCACCAACGAATGGACACGGATACTTACTTAGTGGTGACGACTGAAATTCAGTGATCAGTGGCTGTGCTGATTCGATCAGCCGATCAAGCCGATCAGTTGGGGCGCCTATTCTATCCATTTGGGTCTAGCGAGAAACAAGAATGTATAGTTTAGAACTACATTAGAACTACATACACACATATCAAGGTGGGCCTAGCTGCGTCCGTGATGCAAGCTCAATAGGGGGTAGCGGGATCGGCGAGAATAGACCCCCGACGATATCGCTGACTGTGGATATGTAGTCATAAACTCGAATCTATCTTTAGCAATAGACGAAAGATTAATGTAATTACATGTTATTGGAGTGAGGAATGATTTTTTGGATGAGGGTGGGAGGGTGTTAAAAGCGAGAGTAATGCGAGCAAGAATGCGAGATGATGAAAGTTCGAACAAAGATGCCCAAGGGCATGTGACCACGTCAATTGGCTCTAAACGCATGCCGCATTCATCCTGTGCCTCTGTTCTGCAGACGTACATTTCAAGCTCTCATTCTGGGTCTAGCAAGTAACAAGAATGTATAGTTTAGAACTACATACACACATATCAAGGTGGGCCTAGCTGTGTCCATGATGCAAGCTCAATAGGGGGTAGCAGGATTGGCAAGAATAAACCCAGGTCGAAGACGCGTCATGAGGAAGTATTGCACATATGAACGTAAGCCAATAACTGTTAGAACTCAATACTCTTAGTGACACTGACAGACAAGTAAGTCAACGTCCTCAGTTCAATTACAACTGACTGAGATAGTTACCTGACAGACGTTTACTTACTTGTCTGTCAGGTAACTATCTCAGTCAGTATTATCTGGTATTAATGTAGTCCATACTCACCTTCAGTTCAATTACAACTGACGGAGGGTGTATGTATTGTATGTCTGTATATATATGTATTTGGGAACAATGGATCAGTTTTGTAACAATGTCATTAGCCTTGGTGCTAGGGCCACTGGCCATGGTGGACAAAGGGGGGAGATGTGATGCTTGTAGATGGTGCACATATTTCAGATGTCAACACTCCCCCTCACCAGTGACCTGCATTGCATAGTATGTCTATGTCTTCTCCTCGCATGGAATCATGGTGGTGCTTGCTGAAGACCAAGTAGAGCATGTAAGGCAAGTGAACAGTGGGGCTGCAAGCACCTTTGTGAAAAGGTCAGCGACGTTGTGTTTTGTGTTTATGTACTGAATGCATATGTACTGAATGCATATGTACTGAATGCATATATCGCTGCTCTGGATGCATTTGCATAAGAAATGGTACTTGATATTGACATGCTTAACACATGCATGGAGTGTGGGGTCTTTGGAGTCACAAAGTATGAGTGTTGGTTTCTTTGTGACATCATGTCTGATGCCCTTGAGTAGTGCATGCAGCCAGAGGCATTCTTGAATGCTCTCATAGGCCACCATGTATTCCACCTTGCATGATGAAGTGGCTACTGATTTTTGTTTTCTTGCTGCCCATGAAACCATGCCCAACCCCAAGTTCCATGCATAGCCTCTGACACTGCAGCATGTGTCTAAGCAGTTTGCCCAGTCCGAGTCCGTGAAGCCCATGAGATTTTCTGGTTGCTGTGTCCCTCCTAAGACAAGCTTGAGGTCCCAAGTCCCCTTTAAGTATTGTACTAGTCTGGTGGCTGCTTGCCAGTGAATTAACAAACTGAGAAAGTTGTTGCACAGCATACACAATATCCAGACATGTTGATATGGCAATGTAAAGTAAGCAGCCCACAAGGGGTCAATAAGGTGTCTTTTGTAGTACTGCCTCTTCTTCCATTGTCAGAGATGACCTGTTCATCCTGCAAAGCTTGAGGCCTGGTTCCATTGGGAGCAATAGTGGTGCTGCTGTTGACTGACCAAACTGGTTGATGATTCTATCTATCAGCACCATTTGTGAGAGTTTGACTAGGTGCTTATCTTGGTCCCATTTGATGGCAATCCCAATGACAAATTTTGGGAGATCTAGGTCAGATATTGTCCACACAGATTTGAGTTGTTCCTTGAATCAATTGTTTTCAGCTTTGTTAGATGTGATAGACAGAAAATCATATGGACTGCAGCTATGACTGTCCCAGTGTCAGGCTTACAATAGTATATACACAATTCACATAGAAGGCACATAAATCCCCACAAGATTATATTGTCATTGAAAGTGTGATTCCATATGCGGCCTGCTTGCTTCATGCCATATAGGCCCCAAAGCAAACACCATACCCAAGTCTCCTTGCCATGCTCCTCAAATCCCTCTAGTTGTTCCATGTACTGCATCTTATTGTCTGGGAGCTTGCTATAGAGGAAGGCTGTCTTGATATCTATTTGGGTTGCATCCCATCCCCATGCTGCCACAAGGTGCAATAGTACCCGCCATGATTCTATGCATGCAGTTGGTGATGTGGTCCTAATGTAGTCTTTCCCATGGATCTGCTTGTATTCCCTGAACACGAGACAAACTTTGGATTGTGTTGCCTTGCCAGTCTTGTCTCTTTTGATTTTGAAGACAAGCCTGCCCTTATGGATTTTCTGACCTGCAAGAACTTTGTCACAAGGAATTAGCTTGTATACACCCATGCTCTTGAGTGAGTTGAGTTCCTCTTGATATCCAGCTGTCCATTCCTTCGCATATGTCAATGCTAATGCCTCTTTCCACAAATGCAGCTCATCATTTAGGTTGATGGACAGCAGGTTTTCCATTGACTCAGCAACACTCAGCAAGTGTTCAATATCTTTGAGCAAGGCAATGTTTGCCATATTAGGTATGCTCTGGTTCTCCACATTTTCCTCTTCTTGCCATGGCACCTGCAGATCTAGTGTGTTTCCATTGTTATTGTTATTGACTTATGGTGCCTCTGGGGCTGGAGCGTGAGTAGCTGGTTGGTTATTTTGCTTATCAATTTTTGTCTGACATAGCTGTTCACCCGCTGCCTGCAACTCCTCTGCTGCCTATTCTGTGCATGTAGTTGGTGGATGTTCTGAGCTAGCTTTTGTGATGAGTATGCATGTATGGGTGGACTGGCAAGGCAAGATCTGTTTGTTGTTCTTGTTGTCTGGTTGATTCCCTGCAATGTCACCCTGAGTCAGGGCAATTTTGTTGTGTATGGCAATGTAGTCATCTTCATTGTCATTGTTTACAGGAAAAGGGGCACTTGATGACATCTTGTGTATGTCCTCAATCAATGTGGATGCAGTCAATGTCATGGGAGCAAGGTTAGGCATCGGTTCAATTGCATTTATGGTGCTATGAGTTGAATTGGATGGATTCTTGTGTCATTCTATAAACTGCACCATGATAAGATTCATATATTCTTTTTGTCTTTGGATTGTAGCATTGGTAGGCCTTAGAATTCTGTGCATATCCTATAAGAACACATTTGATCCCTTGTGCATTGCCTTTGGGTTATGCTGATGTAGGACAAGCACAAATTCCCTACATCCAATTTCTTGCATGTATGAGTAGTTGGGAATTTGATTGTACCACAGTTTGAATGGAGTCTTACCATTGAGGGACTTAGTTGCAGTTTTGGCCATGAAAGTGTGCTGCTGTAAGATAAAACTTGTCCCACAATGAGTCTGGGCATCTGGCAGCCAGTCTCATTGTCCTTGCCTTGTCTAAGAGTGTTCTGTGCATTCTCTCAACTCATCCCATATGTTCCAATATATAAGGAGCCCCCATACTCATGTTTTGTTCCTGTTGATGCTAGCCATTCCCTCATTTGGTGGTTCTTGAGCTTGCTGTTGTGTTCTGTGCAATAGGTGCCTACTTTCTTCCCTGTCTTTAGTTCTCTTTCCTTCTCCCATGCTTGCAATGCTGCAAATGCATCGGCTTTGGACTTGAGTGGTATGGACTATGGCATGTTTGTGTAATTGTTGACAAGATCCATAATATATTTGTTTCCTCTATACAATTGCACATTCATAGGTCCTGCAAGATCTATCTACACTATTTGCAACTTCCACCTTGCCCTATGCCCTGCCTCCTGCACCTTGGGTACTGACAGTTTTGTCTGTTTCCCAATGATGCATATGTCACATTTAGGTTGCATGTGCAGGGAGATGGACGGCGTATCCGGGAGTAGGCCTGTGGAAGCCATGGTTGTGACCACTTGGTAATTTGCATGTCCCAAGTGCCAGTGCTAGGTGTCAAGGTGAACAGGGCAGTGCGCAGCAGTGAGTGCATGTTTGGATAGGTCAGACTGTAATTTGACTGTGTACAATCTTCTGCTGGGGATCAGCAGTCCAGCAGCCAGTAAAGTGCTGCTATCTTTGTTGAGGATGGTTACACCTGAGTGGCTGAATGTTATCAGCATGTGCATGCCAGCCGTTAGCACTGAGATGGATATAAGCCACATGGTTGAGTTGGGTATGTAAAGTGCATTGTTTAGATAGATTTCTATTTGGTTCTGAACTTGCAGGTGGATCTGTCTGATTCCTATTGCTTCTATTGATGTTTTCCCCACTTCTTTTATTGCTTGTGGCGGGATTGATTTGAGTGTGACAAAGTCTGAGGCACATGGCAAGATATAGACAGTGGTGCCAGAGTCCATATAGAAAGGTTTCTTGTGTGTTATTCACAGGGTCTGCAGGAATGATTGCTGTGGTTGTCAAAATGGTTTTGCAGTTGTGAGTCCATGGGATTGTGTGTGTATTCTAATCAATTGTTGCTTGTAATTCATGGTTGATGGCATTGGTTTTGTCCTCAATTGCCATAAAACCTTCAATTGCCATAAAACCTTGATATTCAAAGAAGTCTGTGGTGTTTGTAATTACTGCACTTGCAAACTTGGTAGGTTTTGTCACATTCTCAAGCTGAATCTTCTGAAGATTGTCTATGTCCATGATGTAGGCTTGTCCATCTAGCCCTTTTATGGTGATTCCATTTTTAATGTTGGCAGATCTTCCTCCTTGCTTTGGTTTTCCCCCCTTGGCTCCTCATGCAGCTAGGTGCACAGTCCTTGATTCCTCAATTGTTTTACCAGCCATCCCTCATCTGAGCCAGATGCACCATTTCTTTGTGTGGCCATGGCATGTAAGTTTCAAGGCATAACATATTTTACAGCAAGAAAAGTTGGGGCCATGGTTATGGGAGTGGGCAGCAGAATTGTGTCAGGTCCCACTGACAACAGGAGCTCAGCTACACTGGTGAGTCCTTACTAGGAGAGCTTGGGAGGCCAAGTACAGGTCCAGGGCTTCTTGAAAGCTCTGATACAGCTACAAGTGGCCCAGAGTGAAGTCCAGATGCTCTGGAGTACAAGTAGTGGCACACACGAGGTCAAGAGTGCTCCAGGTTGAGGAGCACAAGTTCAGGGGATTGGGGTTCTTAGTAGAGGGGGAAACAGGGAATGGGAAGATTGTATTGATCAAGGAATGGAAGGAGGTTTGGAAGTTGATAGGGATGAGTATGGAATAGATAGGAGATGGATTGATCAGGTAACCAGGAGATGATAAGAGATATGGAATGGGAAGTAGAGATAGAGAGGAAAAGATACAAGACAGGAAATAGAGAAATGGAGGAGAGATATGGAACAGAGATACAAGTCACAGAACAGAAGTACAAGGCACAGAGATGAGATACGAGAGATGAGATGAGAGAGAGAGTGGCAGAGACACAAAACTAGATTGGAACAGAGACAGAGACTATGGAGAACTATGGTGAATATCAAGACTATCCGACTTGTATGCTATCCTATGGTTTATATATTACCCTTCTGCTAAGTCTTGGGCAGAGTTCTAGCCTGGGACTATAGCATCTGATTGTCCTCTGGCTAAGTTCCAGGGCAGGTTTCCAGCCCCAGGGTTGTGGCAGTTGTTGGGGCATGCTGGCGCGAGCCATGGCTGTCTTGCATAGGGCAGGTCGGCAGTCGTGGAGCGTAGTAGTGGCACCTGTCAATGCCACAGAAGCAGGTGGCCTGGTGATGTGCCGGCAGTTTGTAGGAGGAATGTTGCGGAATATTATGTGATGGCCAGGATGCCAGGGGTTCAGATGTATCTGGTGACAGGGAAGCCTCGGGGTGATGTGTCAGCTGAGATGCCGGGGTTTGGTGATGCCTGGAGGTCTGTCTGGAGATGGCTGTGGGTGTTGCCAGTGCAGCATTGTGAGGTTGTTGGTGGCCTCGGAGGTGTGTGAGGGGTGCAAGGGAGGTGTGTGCTGGGGTTGGGGCAGCGTATGAGGGTCCAGAGATGGCAGGGTTGTGACAATTTGGAGTTGTGGGCAGAGAGGGCAGTGTCAATGGAAGAGGTCTTGGTGAGTGTAAAGAGGCTATCAACAGTTTGGAATAGCTTCCTGATCTGCAAAAAGGTATATGGCAAGGCTGTTGTGGCATCAGACATTCCATGTGAGACTTGTGTTTGAAGGGACTTGAAAGATTTGTTGTTAATACTATTGAGGAGAGTGATACATTTAAGAAGGTCTTTGTCTATAGTTCTGATGGCAAAGGCCCAATCAATGAGGTCACAGATCTTTTTGGCTGTGGTGTCAATCAGTTCTGCAATTGGTGCATAGGTGGAAAGGGCTTGTTGTATGAGAGCCACTTGTTTCACAGGGCCTTCATGCTGAGCATGCACCTTCTGAGCATTGTAGCATTCTTTTTCAGTGCCATCAGTTTCCAGTCCTTCCTGTTTGGCCTCAGAAACGGCTGCACAGATGATACCAATGATAAGATCATTGTTAGACAGCCAATTGGCATAAGCATTAGGTTCTGTGTTTGGATCAGGTTGTCTGATCAGCCTATTGGGGTTCTTCTCTGAAGCAAAGATGTAGCAGTCAAGACTGCTCTGCTGTAGAAAAATCTTGAGCTTTGTCAACTATTTAGTAAATTTACCAGTTGTGCAATCAAAGGGTGGCTTGGTAGTTGGCTAGTGAGCATTAAGTTTAGCAGGTCAGATATGTGGGTATGAGCTGTCTGTGAACATGGCAATAGATGATGGAGAGGTAGATCCTATAGTTTGGCAAGTCGGAGAGTCTTGGACAAAGGTTCCTTGTGTGCTAGAGGACAAGAGATTTGTTCAGGAACATGGTGCAGCTGATCAGAGTCAGGGTCCAAGAATGCCAAGAGTCTATGTGATGGAGTGATGAGTGGTGTAAAGTAAGGGTCTTTTAACGTTGTCACTAGAGTGTATGGCAGCAAAGTCCCATAACTTGTTAGAACTCAATACTCTTAGTGACACTGACAGACAAGTAAGTAAATGTCCTCAGTTCAATTACAACTGACTGAGATAGTTACCTGACAGACAAGTAAGTAAACATCTGTCAGGTAAATTACATCAGTAAGTATTATCTGGTATTAATGTAGTCCATACTCACCCTCAGTTCAATTACAACTGACTGAAGGTGTATGTATTGTATGTCTGTATATATATGTATTTGGGAACAATGGATCAGTTTTGTAACAATGTCATTAGCCTTGGCACTAGGGCCACTGACCATGGTGGACAAAGGAGGAGATGTGATGCTTGTTAATGGTGCATGTATTTTGGATGTCAACAATAACCTTTAAAGAGCAAAGTGTAAAAGACCTGAGTCCCTCAATATTGGAGTGAGAAGTTCTATGTAGAGAGGTGCTATAAGTTCTAAGGATTGCCAGTAACATAGAAATGAATCTGAAGTTCAGCAGCCAAGAATCTTCACCATGTTAGCAGGTACTCTTGCGAGCAGGAGATGAGTTGTGCTCCTGATTCTGAGGCTGTGCCCTGAGATGATTAGAAAATTGTGAGATTCGATGATTGTGTTCATTTAGTCCAAAAATTTTCAGCATATGAGAGGAATCAGCAATTTGACCTGGTTTCTGTATGCAGCCAATGGTTCAGTGAGGCTCTGGAAGTTCATTGCAAAGTGTCAATGGAAGGCCATGATGGGATCTGTCAATGCCTGACATGAAATTATAACATCTTCACCTTTTGGCCTGCCCACCTTAGTGTTCAGAAGATGTAGGACATGGGAACTGAGGTAGGAGGATAGATTCTTTACGTCAGTCCATGAGGGGAAGAGACTGGATCAAAGGAAGTTTCTGCTGTGGAGAGAAATTTCCCAAAATGGATCTGTGCCTAGAAGCAGGTAGTGGTTGCAAAATATACACAGATGTCAAAGTGAGAGGATAAGTTCAATGTGAGTTCCAGTGTCCTGAGCATGTCCAGCATTACTAGTGGCCTGAGGGGCCTTTTAAAAGAAGATAGATGTTGTTTTTCAAGATGTATTTGAGCTGAAGGCCTCCCATGTATGGAGCACCATTTTGTATGTGCCAAGCACATATGCCAGCACATTTTGCTGAGACTGTTTTACCAGCAACTTTACCTGCAAAGGAAGTGGTAAATTGGCACAGGACTGCTTCTGAAGCAGGAAGAATTGAGGAGGAAGGAATTGCATTCTCTTGACAGTACATCAGGAATTGGCAAATGGCTGACACATGTTTGCCAAGAGTAGATTTTTCCTATGCCTTGCAGATGACTTTGTTGGTGTGGTCTGTGTGTTCCACCAAGGGGGGTAAGTGGAAATAAGGTGCATGATGTACCTTCTCAGTCCAGCAGTGTGATCTTGTAGGACTGGAAAATGTGATGTGAGTTTGAATAGTTGGAGGGGAGCTAGGTTCTAGTGGAGAGGTATCTAGTGAGCAAGGATATGTCTGAAGGAAGGTATTGATATGTTGAGCTATGAGAGATGTAATGAGATCAGCAACTTTAACCATTGCTTGCAAAGGAGAAGTGAAGGAAGTTGTTTCTGTGCATTGCAAACTTGGCTTACCTGAAGGAAGAAGGCTGACAGGGGTGACTTTTAGTCAGCAAGGCAGTGTAGAGAGGGTAATGCTCTGAGCCATGTAAGTTTTAAGGTATGTGGGTAGACGAGAACTTGTTAGTCAGCGGGCAGTGTAGAGTGGGTAATGCTCTGAGCCATGTATGGTTTAAGGTATGTGGGTAGATGGAGTGAAGGGAATAATAGACAGTGTGAAGGGAAAACCCTCCATGAGGGGGGTCCACAAGATTTTCTGCTGTAGGTATCCAGGTGACTGTGATCCAGAGGGAATGCATCTGGAAATTTGCTACTATATTCTGTAGAATGAAGTTTGCAGTGGTGTTTTGAGAATGACCTGCTATGAGGGCCCCAATGCATCCTGCATTGTTGGAGTGAAATATGATGCGGCAATCCTTGTATTTTGCAGTGATAAGTGTTCTCACTGCCAGGTCAATCACAACCATCTCAGCCGACCAATGTTTTGTTCAAGGGAAGCCCACCTCTTAAGGAGTTTCCAAGCAAGCCATTTGCTGTTAAGGATGAAGCCAATGCCCCAGGATGTGGATGCATCAATGTGTACTGTAATGTCAAGAGGATTGGGAGGGCAAAGGATGTTGAGTGAGCATGCACTGAGTAAGGTTGAGCGCCACCATAGAATGTCTTTGTAAACTGCCTTTGTTACATGATGTCAAATTCATGGAGGAGCTTTGGACAAAAGAGTGCTGGTAAATAAGAACATCCTTTGGGGATCACTAAGGTGACATGATTAAGCATGCCAATGAGTGATTCCATGGTGAGAAGGTTAATTGGCATGTTGAGTTCCCAGGTGTCAAGTTTACGCATATACTTTTTCCATTTTGCTATCAGAAGAGTGACTGGTCTTGTTCTCTAGGGACCATTCAAAGCTGATGTATTTGAAGCTGGTTGAAAAGGGGACAAATTTCCCAGGGGCCCATGGCCAGCCAAGGTCTGATGCTATGAACCAGATTAGCTCTTCATTGTACTTATAAAAGAGGGAGCCATCTTTGTGAGTGTAGGTAGTGGAAAAAGATAAAATCATCCACCTATTTGAGCATGGCCTCAATTCTGCGCATGCAATAAATGAATACAATAGCATCTGCCACTGATCCAAAGATGCTTGGTACTGAGAATATGCCAAAATTAAGTTGGCCATCCAGGACAACCTGCCACCTATGGACAAGGCTGTGAACAAGTGATGAGCAGGGTCTGTAGGGATGTTGCAAAAAGCCGAGTCCACATTGAAGACTGCCACCTCCATGCTTGGGAGTGCATCTGCAACAAGCAGCTAGCATGCATAGAATGTGCCTCAGTTGCACTGAAAGCACTTGGTATCTATTTGTGAATTTACAGATGGAATGAGGGGATTGTTGCATGGATGTGAGTGGTCCACAGTAATGCATAGTTTGCACAGAGTCTGTTTGATCATATTCAGCGGGGCAGTTCTGTAAAAGCCAAAGAGATGTTTGATTATTTCATGTGGGTAGCCTTCAGATACTTGTCCTAGGTTTTGCTCAGAGGTATATTTGGTTAAAGCAAAGGCATGATGCTCAGGAGTACAGTAGTAATTAGGTGGTGAATAGGTACATGATAATGTGAAAGCTTTGAAACCTAGTGAAAAACCATGCTGCAGACCATGAAGTACAGTAGAGAAGTGATCTGCAGAACCCACCACTGTAAGTGCAGATGCCCAGTGTCAGTGTTTGAGAGGTGTGGTAACTGGAAAGAATAAATCATGCAGTGCAGTCCTGTGCAAAGTGGATGGCCTCTCCACAGAGGGAACATATGTGGCAATGGGGACAATCAGATGCATGACAGGATTGGGGTCCATTGAACCCATAGCAGAGAGAGTTGCCATTGGTGTCAAGAAGCTTGTTGTTGACTCAGTGCAGAAGATACCCTTCCCATGTGCAGGCACTGAAGCAATGATCATCTCTGCCACTGACCATGTATTGGATTTTGCATGATGCACCATCACAAGATCTGGCACTAGCATTGTATGGTGTGCAACACAAATCCTTTGAGTTGGAGCTGCAATGGGAGACCAAGCCAGATGAGGACACTTTGGTGGAGGAGGACTGAAAGGAATTGTTTGCACTGGAGGAACTATTGCCAAATAGGCAAGTAGCCAGCTGATCCATAAGCTTTTGCATGAGATCTGATTGGTACAGCTGGAACTTCTTGTCAAAGACTTTTTCATGCCAGTCTCTGACTCAAATAGTGCTGTTAAGCTGAAAATAGGCATGGTGGATGTGGATGTCATAAGCAAGGCAAGCTCTATATCCACCAATGCTCTGTTGCAGGTCAAGACAGTTTGCCCAGTCTGAATCAGTGAAGCCTATCAATTTGAGGAGATTTGCTTTACTGCCCAATGTTAATCTGAGTTCACAAGTTTTCTTCAGGTATCATACAAGTTGTAGTGCTGTGTTCCAGTGAATTGTGACATAGGAGTCAAGATATTGTGTCAGTTGCTGTCTGTTTTTTCTTGCTTAATGTGGTGCAATAAACTCTTTGGAGTTTGAGGCTTGGTTTCATTGGAAGTGATAATAGCAACATGTCTCTTTGACCAAACTGCAGAACAATCTTGTCAATGAAAGCTGTTTGAGATAACTGTGAAGGATATGAGTGCATCATCATTTCATATGTTTTCTTCTTTTGACTGTCCCTCCACTCTTAGTATCTGTTACCCAAAAAGCAGAGGCAGAACATGACAATAATGGAGGTGTGTAGCTTTTGTTATTTCTTCCTGTTTGTTTCTAGCTTCCTTCTCAGATGAAGAAGGGTTCAAATACAATCCTATAAACCCAAAGTAAACTAGTCCTTGTGGCCAAAGTTGTTTGCTTCTTAGAGACACCAAGCTGTATAACAATTGCTTGCCTTTCCTCCTTGACTCCACTTTCTTTTTATACCTTCTTCCATGTGCACAAACCATTTCTGACCTTGGTTATTCTGTTTCAAGTTGTCTAAGGAAGTAAATCAAGAACTCCAAGTGACTTCAAGCAACTATCATAACATCATCATAATGTGTATATGTCTAAGACTTTTATCAAAATTGCTCCACATTATAAATTACTTATCCTTGTCTCACATTGAAAAGGAGTACAAAATAGTCTCCTAGTTACAAGATTTGGATCATCATTCGACTTCCAAACCTCAGGTATATCAGCTTACTTTAGTATTTCTTATATAAAAATATGATTATTTGACTTCCAAATATCAAAGTGATATATTCATAACTTTCACTGCATAATTTATGACTATGTTGCATCAGGTTATGGGCCCTGGCCCCAATTTTAGCAAATTGACTTCCAAGACCTTACAGTTTCCAAAGCTGAATGATATGAACTATCACATCTGGATAGATAATATGAAGTCTGCATTACAAGCCAAGTCTCTCTGAGATGTTGTCTGGCCATGATTTGTGTCCTATCAAACCCTCTTCTGAATATTCTGAGCTCATAACATCCACCTGCCCTAGTGAGAGTATATCTTTGGTTAGTGTCCAAAAAGATGGTTGAGAGTCAATGAACATACTTCAATTGAAGCAATATATTATATAGGAAAAGTCCTTTAAAAAATGCAATTGTTGGCTTAATAAAGACAATGCAGTGATGGGTCTAATTTGAAATGCTGTTGAATATGCCCAGCACAAATCTATCATCAACTGCAAAAGCTCAAAATCTATATGGGAACTGTTGCATGCTAACTTTGTTGAGCAATACAGTGGCATAAATGTTCATTATTACTATCAATAATTCTAGAGTTGGGTTGCAGCATTTTACACTTGCCTCCCACAGGCATGGCTCTTTCTGGTGTTCAATGTATGGTTTGAAAATTCTGCATGTTCTTTGCATATGCACAAGTGTATACTACTGCTATATAAACAAGTTGAAACAATGGGTGTAATCCTGAAGTGCTCAGCATTGTATAAGACAACTAAGACACAAAATCCAGGGCTTCTGACATAATGAACTAACTAGCACATGTAGTACAATGTTTTTAATGATATTTTTAATTGATGTGGTAATTAGTCTATTGACTCTTAACTGATGTATTGATATGATTGGCCTAAGATCTCCACATCCTGAGGAGCCAGAGCTGCACTTTATCCAACCTGTCCTCCCTCCTTCTACTCCTCCTCCATTTATTTTCCTCTTTTTGTACACAGGCCACCTACTCAAGCATTTATTATGAAGACTATGAGTTGGATTTTACTTTCATTCTTTCATTGGGCATCACCCAGATCATGTTCTAGGTGATTCCATCACTTGGATCCAATCACTCAAGCCTTTCTTTGATCTGGTCATGCTCTCCTTTCTTTCCTCTTGTTTTTATTCTTCCTTTCCTTTTCACATTTGTCTCTTCTTTTCTGCTTTGTTCACCCCCAATTCCTCATTGTTCAGCAGGTTCTCATACTCAATTTTGGCTGTTTGGACCCCTTTCTCTGACTCTCATGGTGCTGCCTTGATCTAGTTCATTTACCATATCACCCTGTTTGGTTCTACAGTGACTTTTTCTTCCTCCCACCACATCATCCATCCTTGAACTTCTTCCTTTGTGTTTTTCAACCCTTCAACTTCTGTCTTTGTTGTACTCTCCTTCATGGTATGTGTGCTTTTTGTCTATTGTTTTATTCTTTTTCCACTTATTCTTTGTCTTTTCTTTCTGAATTCTTCCAACTGTCCTGTTTGGTTTCCCTCTGTCAATTTCTGTCCTTTCACCACATCACCATCTTGCTTCACTGTTATTTCACCTGCTTTATTTGAATGCCATATTCCTACTTAATTTTTGCCCCATTCCTTGTCAACTTTTCTCTTTCCACATAGTGCCACTGATTTGCTGTAGTAGTTGGCTAAAGCAAGATACTGTAGTTCTGGGGCTTGGTAGTAAATCACACTAAACAATTCTAATGCAACGAGTTTTTGTATTGATATATATATATATATACTAGTTTCCTGACTATAAGTCTGAAAACTAAAGTAGAGGTTTCTCAATGAAATCCAGCCTAAGTGATTCACTCCCTGGGAACCACCAAGCCTTTATCCACTAATTTCCTGTCAATTCTACCCTATTTCTACTCTATTTATACTGTTCTAATGGGTGCACAGACCATCTTTCCATGTGACTTGAGAATTCTATAGATTACTATATTCCCTTTTCCATTGAATTCCCTTGAAACATGGCCTATTTTCCGTCCATCCACCATGTTCTGTTACCAATAAGTTAATTGATAACCCTTTCCTGCATAGAACATGATAGACTCATGAAGAATTTGTGGAGTTTCACTGTTTCCATGAAACATTCATGTTCTGAGGAGGGAACAATAACATTGGTCCTTCCTGTTGTCTGTATTGGCCTCAGGACCTAATATTCTGTCCCTTCCACCTATCCCTTCATATTTCATGACTTCTCATGCTTCTGGGGCTTGCCTGACAAGTCCTAGAATATTCCGGAGTTCTTCCACTTCCAGGAAAACATTCATGTTCTTGGAAGGACATGAATATACTTGTTCCAGCTGTTTGAAACATGCTAGGAACATATTTATCCAATGACCTTCTTCCTAACATTCATATTTCCATGTAGTCCGATGTTCTGACTTTTTCTGAGCCAGCCCTTTTCCTTCTGTTTTCTAGAGTACTTGATAGTTCATGTGTTCTGACATACCAAGTACTCTCCTGAACTCATGGCTTTCCCCAGCTCTTCCTAAGTCTTCCTACTTCGTTTCCTATGTTTCCTGATCTTCCTTTGATCATCCCATTCATTCTTGTGGCAACCACATTTCCTCTTTTGGTCATCCTTTCCTCATGGGTCTTTCCCCTAGTCAGAATCATTCCTAAAATTCTTTCTCCCTGTTCTGGACTATTCCCCCTTTTTCCTATGGTTCCCCTCTTTCCTATTTCGCTGATTTCATATTCCGGACCTTCCTATCTTTTTATTCCATGGAGTAGGATGTCAGATTCCTTGATTATCTCTTGATTAGAGTTATCTGGCAGAGATCTGCTATGTCCATCATTCCAGCAATAATAATCGATATTTAATGCCCATTTTTTGTCTCCCTCCTTGTCAGAATACTCTATTATTTTATTAGCTTTCCAGAAGTATGAATTATTTAAGTGCTCCCATGTTTTTCTAGGTTTCTGAGGAGTTGTCTGCCTGTTATGCCTACAGTTTTCAGCACATAGTATGGTTTGTTTCAACCAGGACTTATGACTTTGGACATAGAGTCATATCATTGCCTACTTCAGTCAATACCACTCTTCTTACTCATGACACTGCTTAGTTCTGAGTTTTGGGAAAAGATGTTCAGAAATATCTGCTTCAGTTAAATGCAGAAGTTAACAAACAGAGCTCTACTTGTCAAAGTGCAAATACAATAGGGTAAAAGTAGTTTTTATGTTCTGGAAACAGGACTAGGTAAGCGCATACAGCTATATGACAAGAGTCATACAGACAACCCAAGGCCACACAGGCAATAATGCACACAGCCAAACCAAAAGAAAGGAAGATCCTGGTGACACCCTAGTACACTGGCACAGTACCACACATGCAGAAGTTCTAAAATCACATAGAAACTACCTGAACTCTGACAAACAACATCTTGCTTGTGTACAGCATTGATAAGACCCCTCTGGTGCTGACAACAAGATAACAATAAAATCAAGATAGCTAACATGGCCAGCAGATCTGATCTTATCTAATCTGGCAGATCAGGTGATATCTATCATATGAGACTTGGCCAAGGTTCCAAAGAAACTCCTTAACAACAATAAGCATTAATGACAAATGCATTAACAACTGGAATGACCTTGGGATGACATTCCCTTTCATGGTTGCCTTAGCTGACAATCAGTGGCCCCCACTATCCCAAAGATCACATTCAGCAACTTATATTACTCATCATTGATATTTTCTTATTCAGTAACAGCTGCCCTCCTTGGCATGTGTTTTTCTTACTTATTCAGTTAGCAGCTGACACTATGGTCCCCTTTACCTACTTAGCAACTACTCCTTTTGGTCACATTACTTTTGCTAGTATAAATACCCCTCCACTTTGTTACTAAAGAACAGAATAGAGTCTCTGACATAGGCATCTTGCCCGTCAATAATGACTGATACTTTGCGTGAGCCGCGCGTCTCAGTATTCCTTCCATATCTAGCAGGGGTTATGATTTCTTGTGTGTGTTAGCATTTCATGCTCTGAGATTGCTAACAATCCTTGGTCGCGGTCTGATTTCTCATAAGACCTAGAGTTAATCGATCGAGCCGTCGCACAATGCAACGTACACGTCTACGACGCTGTGTTTTTTATGCCCAGATCATCTAGTTGTACATCTTCTAGCAACATTCGTATGATTTTTGAAGATTGCAATCGCACTTTTGCGTTTTGTGGGTGTACTAGATTAGCAACTCTGAAGATCGCAGGCTCCAGGTAGGTTTAAAAAGTCATGACGTCGACGACTTCGGAATTCAGTGCCAGTGAGTGATACTACTTGGTCTTCTAAAATGAAATTATTAATTGACATGTGCCATCCTTCTCGATTAAGAAATGACGAATTCGAATCTCTATGTCCAACCCCGTGCATCAAGCACCGTGGTAGTCGCTGCTGATTGTCATCATTGGGAATGCTGATTAGGGGTCAGGGGGTGGTGTAGCCTAAAGGGATTTACAACCTGCGTCGTGAATATCCGGCGCAGGAGCAAGGCCCCGCACTAGTTGCATCCACTACTTTAGATGCTGTCGTCTCCCATTTAGCATCCCCTGCGACGTGTATGGAGCAATAATCCATAGACGTCTCATGGAATTTCATTTGAGTTAGGATCGATACCTGGTTTGTTATCTACACCTCTCAGATCTGTTGAATATACATGAATCACTCAGTTCATACCATTGAGCTTTGAACATAGTATGAGCTGTCCATTTTCCTTGGATTATCTTCTTTCTAACCGGTATGGCACTAGTTGTAACTGATAATGCGTGAAATTTGATGTTCGATGTTGTATGTACGTTCTTGGGGAAATTGAGGGCGAAGCTTGTGCTTTCTAAACTTGAAGCTTTCTACCTATGGATGCCAGAGTGAACACCTTTGGGTGGGAGGAAGAAAATAAGTAAGTGATGGTCATCGTCGTTCACGGTTCGTGTTTCTTTTTCGACCTTAGATGGGCAGTCGGGTCATGGCGTCTTTCAGGAAGGAGGCACGGGGGGAATGAAAGACATATTTTGCAAGTGTGACTTGAGAGTTTCCTGTCGTTAACCGCCATAATGACACGCATATACGCATACAATTGTTGGTTTGGTCTCATTAAACGTAGTTCTTAGTATACTTGTCGTATTTTTCCTTGCCCACCACCCGCACCTCCTGCGCTACATAGCTATGCGCTTAGTCCTCTTTAAGGGTCTCAGATAGACACCTGGAGGTATGAGGGAGCTTCCTATTCCCAGTTCAGATGCTCGTCCAGGACCGAAACCCAACTTAGGATTCAGTGATAGGTAGCTAGTGGTATAGATCACGCGCTCACAGATGAAAAGGACTTCGTCAAAAATATGGGTACACTACCCCTTTTTTATTTGCCCCTTTTTATCATGTCTCATTTCACGGGGAAAAAAGGAAATGGATTTGAATCGGAGTCTTTAATTACATCAGCATGCGCCACAATTCACATAAATTTGCACGCTCTCCCATCAGATTTTCCCCTCAAAAATCCAAACACACTTGACCACTAACTACCATCATCGCTCACATCACAAACATGACCCTATTTTAAAACAACATTACCACCACTTCTTCCTTTCCCTGCACATCACCCTCGTTCGACAATGCTCATGAGAAAGGTACGCAAATTTTTCCCCGTACCCTTCGCGAACGGCGTGCCACCAAATGGTCCATCCATTTCGAGTCTTCTACCTCTTCCGGGGGGATGCTGATCAAGGGCTGGTGCTGCCTAAAGGGCATTTGCAACCTACGGGTGATGAACGTTCCGCGCAGGCGCAAGGCCTCTGCATTAGCTTCACCCACTACTCGAACCCCTATTGAAACCCCTTTATCATCCCCTTGTACGCCTCACTTACCGGCATGCGTCGACCCTGAGGGAACGCCAAACAATCCTTGCATTCCTCGTGAGTGTCGCCGTGCTGCTATTGAGCATGTCAAACTCGAGAGGTTGCAAAAGGGGTCTGTGCAGCCAAAAGTGCAGATGAAGCCTCTCGAAATCGATAGCGATGGGCGTGTCAAGGGGATCACCAAGGCATTTCATTTTGCCGCTCTCCCCTATACGTGCACGCCTCCTTCCAACTCAACATCGGACTCAGACGTCGAGCCGGTCAGTGGACAAAGCCTTTCTCGTCCCTTACGCGAGAGGCGTGGCGTGATGTTTAGCATTCAATTTGACCTCCGCAAGCTTGACGGGTGGCCTAAGCAACGTGGACCACAGCCTAAAGGGTATCCGGAACCCACCGTTGATAATGTCCCACGGAGACACAAGCGTGGGGTGTATGGACCCATCATACACTCCCGTCTCCCTTGTAATTTTTACTGACGGTTTGGTATCTCCTTGATGGGGTGCGGTCCAAGTATAGTTGAATGCGATTGGACCGACTAATATAGTTTTCTATTGTTCTGTGAAAATTTAAAGAACTGACAATGGAATGTCCATCTTACCATATCGTGCACAACTTATGAAATGAGCAAATTAGAAGTATTTACTGTCAAACATACGTCAACAATGTTTTTTGCATGCATTTCAAGTACGCCAGTGTGTACTTTCAGGAAAAAATTGACTCAAAATACGGGCCCTATCATGAAAGTTTTCTCCAGCCTTGAGATTGAATCTATTCGGCTGTCCACGAAAGTTTTCTCCAGCCTTGAGATTGAATCTATTCGGCTGTCCACAATGCAACATACAAGTCTACGATCTCCCCCGCTCTGCATTATCCTTGAGCCATCTCTTCACAACAATCTCCATCGGACATGCTGTCGACTCTAATACTGTGTTTTCTATGCCCTCATTCTTTGAGTCGTACATTTTCTGGCAACATTCATACAATTTTCGAAGATTGCGATCGCACTTTCGCGGTTCGTAGGTGTATTTTGATAAGCAACTTTGAAGATCGCAGGCTCCAGGGACGTGTTAAAAGTAATGGCGTTCGACGAACACGGGCACTTACCTTCAGCTTGGCATGGCTGAGGCTGTTTTGGATTCAGTGAGTGATACTACTTTGGCCTTCTAAAATGAAGTTATTAACTGACTTTTGACATCCTTGTCGATCAAGAAATGAAGATCTATCCACGTTTTAGCCCGTGAAGGTCTTAAGCACTGATGGAGATCGTTGCTTGGAATGGACGGCTGACGTCATCTCGTTTTTGGACGAAATAATTACGCCCCGTCCAAGAGTTCAAACTGAATATCTCGACCAGCGACAGATTTAGGTAAATGCTGTAGTGCAAAGTACAATCAATGCCTCAGTCTTTGGGAAAAGAGCTCTTTAGTTAACCTGTAGTACGAAGTACAATCAATGCCTCAGTCTTTGGGATAAGAACTCTTTAGTTAACCTGTAGTACGAAGTACAATCAATGCTACAGGTAACAAATGAGCGGTAGGCAAGCGAAAAGAAGTAAGTAACACACCCTCAGTCTTTGGGAAAAGAACTGAGGGACTTCCTAATCCGGACTACTACTTTATGCCACCAGTCCAGTGGTGGCTTGCAAAATTGTATAGCACGATCGTCAACGATCGTGCCCACAAGTGAGATGAGTAAGACGAAATGACGAAGAGGGAATTTAGGTGGAGTAAAGGGCGCGCGCCCCCCGCCACGGTCAGACGCTGAGAGTCTATTATTACAAATGCGCTTTGGAACTGTTCCCATCCGCAGTACGACCGGGCTACGACAGCCATCATGTGACCCTCCCCAGAAAGCAGTGCTCACTTAATCAACTGCGCAATGACTATTCACAGCTCAACCGTTTCAAAGGATTCGGACACGGCGAGGCTATGCCGAAATGACCTTACTAGATCCTTGACAAAACCGATACCATAACATTACCCGCGTTACGCATTCGCAGCTGTGAATGGCCCCTCCCCTGACCCCAACAGCGTTGCTTTCAAAGAGGTTAACTCACGACTCAAGTACCACCCTGGTCATTATATCTGGTATCGTTGGAGGTGCCTCCATCTTGATTAGCGCGATCATCCTAGTTGTTGTTCTAAAGAGGAGGGCCAGGAGTCCGTTTCAACACTCTCGTAACCTTTCGGATACAAGTGCTACTTCTCCTTTACAATCAAATCCTCAGCGAAGAGAAGAAGCATTCACTCTGCGTCTTGACCATTCTACCCTCCCCTCATGCGAGATACATTACGATAAATTTACCGAATCACTAGCGACGATGACACAGTCAAAAGATGAACAGGCTGAACCTCAATTCATGGAAGCACTACCGCTTCTTTCGTCAGATCTTTCCGCACCAAAAATGGCCCTATCACCGAAATCGACTCTACCACCACTCTCTATTCCATCGTATTCTCGTCATAACTTGACGGTAGCCTCTCCAGGCTCTGCAAGTTCACAGTCACTATACTCTCAGCCATCTGCTTTGTCATCCCACGTCGCGTCTCCTCTCAAACGAAAGCCCACCCTTTCTAGATTAATGCCTCCAATGGTACCCCAGTACGATCACGTCCGACCAGATACAACAAAGATCCCCACAACGACGGACACTCACAGGATTGGGAAATTGTTGAAGGAGCGAGCGAAGCGGAATGCTAGGAGGCCTACGCGTAACGTCTCGAAGATCGAACGCGCGGGGTCCGTTAAGACTGCGCTTGACTCGGATGATAATGATGATGACTTGGAGTCCGTGCATCGCCATCGCTTCTCTGGTACAATGGGGAGCTCTACAGCTACTCAGGTCCCACAAGAGTGGTCAAGTGTCACACTGACAACAAAATGAACCCTCGTATTGAGTACTCATGGATGCGAACCATGGTCTCCTTGTCATATGAGTCACACTCCGCAGTGCTGTCGCATTTATTTGACTTCGTAGTGGCAGTCCATGAAATTGAATATGGCATTTTACGGGACAGTTCGATTGTAGTTTTTTTTTTTTTAAATTTCATCATTGTATGGCCGTTGCGCCTGAGTCAGCCCTAAAAATACCCGGCAGAACTCTTCTTTAAAATAAGGCGACTCACGGTCGACACGAGAAATTACGCAACGTTTTCAAACTTTTTTTTGAACCTTGCAGCCCATTTAAGGTGGCAAACTCGGTCGACGGCAAGGCCGGAATATTTTTCTTCTGTTGCATGGAGGAGGATGACTCGCTTCTTCGAGCATTATGGGTCCCCAATGCAGACGAAGAACGAGTTGTAGTTTTGCCTGTCCACAAGATTAAAGGCAACGTGTTTCCAGAGGAGTGAGTGGATTGAAATTTCGCACCTTTCTCTCAATCAGTCAATAAATACCTGCTACTTAGGTCTAGCCATAATTTTTCACAGGGATTTTTCGGGCAGCTTGCAACAGAGATTATTGATGAGATATTCGACGAGCTCGTCGACGAGAAGGTAGATACTATCGATATCCTCAGTCTGATGACGACTTCCCAACGACATTAGGACATTGGAGGGCACCATCTTGAAAGAGTTATCAAGGACTTCTTCATAGTCTCATGGGCTAATAATCGGCTCATCTGTTCAAGTGATCGTGTAAAGCTTCAAGGTCTTCCCAAGGATATACTTGAAAGACATGAAACCAAGAAGATCGAGCGATTGGTCGGGCATCACGGTCGTCCTTTGTGGCAGGTACTCCCTTGAATCTATCGTCGTCTCTCGACGCCTATACCCTTCGAAGCTCCGTATGGTATGGTTTCGAGTAGCGATTTTTTTCTTCAGTTGAAGTCTATATGTGGTGACACAAGTTGTCATCCGATGTGGTTTTCTCAAACCAATATGGGTGTCGCTCTCCAAAACCTCATTTGTATCATGAACATGTGCTTTGATAAATTCTCTGAAGGACACATGGTCTTTCGTAACCGGACTGTCAAGGAGTATGTTCGGGGGGATATATGGAACATGCCAGGAGATTCTAGAGTCACTGCCAAGGGAACATGGTAATCTACTCTTTCTAGGTGGTCAGATAACCCTGTTAGCTATCCCAAAAGAAATCACATCCTCACATGGGCCATTTAGTTTTCATCAGACAAAGTCCAAATTGTGGCCAAGTTCAATCGTGACTTTGCTGTAACTCTGACTCTGACCACTTGCCGAAATATCATACCCTGGAAGAGCAAAGACAGGCTCAGAATGAACAAAGTATGTGGAGTAACCAGAAGTGTGTATGTGTTTAATGTTTTTGAACAAACATGAGCTGAAGACACAGGGATGCTATTCATGCTCAACCATAATAAACTGTTATCAATGCTAATACTCAGTCCGTGTAAAATAGACTGTATTCCGTGATATGTACCTGTTATCAATGCTAATACTGCATATCGTAAGTAATGGGATTCGGTCCTACGAGCACTTGAGACATACCTCAGTCCGTGTAAAATAGACTGAGGTATTCCCGAGTTCCGATCCGCCACTATGTACACTCGCGCTCCCCGATTACCATATCAGCCTACGCTGTCACGCTCCCACAGCCTAACGCCCAGCGCAACTCCATCTCAACACTCCCCCTGAGTCAGTGGACGCGTTCTGGTTTGCACAGCCTGAGAGCCTCGCATAATTTCTGGTGTTGTGGGCGCGCCAGTGGCTTCGTGAATAGGTCTGCTGGGTTCTCCTCGCTCGGTATGTATTTTAGGTTGATTTTGCCGTGTTCGACCAGCTGCCTCACATAGTGGTGCCTGACGTCGATATGTTTTACTCGGTTGTGGTTCCGTTTGTTCTCTGCGATCGCGATCGAACCATTGTTGTCCCCTAGGACCTGTGCTGGGTATGGTACTTTGAAGTTGATTTCTTTTAGCCCTGAGAACATCCACTGTATGTGCTCTGCTGCTCTCCCCAACGCAATGTACTCAGCCTCTGTTGTTGATGTCGACACCGTGGCCTGGTACTTGGAGCTCCAGCAGGTAGGCCCGCTGGCCTGGAGGAATACGGTGCCTGAGATAGATTGGCGAGTGTCGATGTCTGACGCGAAGTCGGAGTCGTAGTAGCCATACGGGGTGTAGTCGGTGTAGTTGTCACCTCCGTACCTCAACTTGTAGTGTAGTGTAGCCTTGATGTATTGCATGACGTGTTTTAGCATCAGCCAATGAGCTTTTCCGGGTTGTTTCATGAACCGGCTTAGGGAGGTAATTGCGTATGCTATATCCGGGCATGTACCGACTTGCGCGTACATAAGTGACCCTAGTGCCTCGTTGTAGGGCTTGTCCCGCATGTACTCGAGGTCCTCGGGACTTTCGGCAGATTGGGTGCGGCTCAGTACTATCCCAGGAGGCAACGGTGTGTATTTCGGTTTGCAATCTGCCATCCCGAAACGCTCAAGCACCCGCTTAAGGTACTCCTCCTGGTCCATGGTAAGGTATCTCCGTACACGATCGCGGGTGATTTGAATTCCGAGCACAAAGTGGATGTCCCCCATGTCTTTGACTTTGAACCTCTTGCCCAGCTCCTGGCATGCTAGTTTCGATTCCTCCGGTGACGATGACATTCCGGTCGTGTTGTCGGTATACGTGCTTGTTACTGTGTGTCCACCATCCCTTTTTCTTGACCTCACTGACTGATCAGCCTCTGATTGCTTGTACCCTAGTCTCGTCATGTCCTCGTCCAATGTCCTCCACCAGTTATTTCCAGCATCCATTGTTCCATATATCGCCTTGTCCAGTGCCGCCACCAAAACTTTCTCGTCATCCTCCACATGCTCTAGCTCTTCTGCGCTCACATTCTTGTCTGCATCATCACTCCCCCTAACCCGTCGTCCCGCCGCAACGTCGACCTCAAAAACGTCGCTGGGTTTCTTCGCATATCCCTCTGGTTGTTCCATGAGTATGGGGGCTTGTGTAGGTGCATTTAGGTAGGCGCTAGCATAATCGACCTGCCAGATTTCGTAGTCGCAAACTGTACCAATGGCAAGGTTCATACGTAGCGACTCATGGCGTACGACCGATGCGTAAGTTACAAAGAAGTCCACCCCCGGGATCTGGGTGAAGCCTTTCGCCACCAGTCTCGCCTTCCTCCCCACGACCTGTCCATCCCCATCGTACTTCAACGCAAACGTCCAACGATTTTTCATTGTCCGGGCACCTGGCAGTCGTGGTACAAGGCGCCATACCCGGCATTCGTACATCTGTGCCATCTCCTTATCCATCGCCGCCTCCCACAGGTCTGGTCTGGTCATGGCCTCACTGTAGGTTCTTGGGATCCAAGTTTCATCTCCTGGCTTGCCTCGATTCAACGCCACTGCAGCTGTGGGCATATCCTCGTTGTCATCAAGGCCATCTGGTATGCGGGCGGACAACGGGTTCCGTGTAGTGCGGGCAAGGGGCAACGGTGGTAATACTGGAGCTGGGTTGCCACAGAGTCTGGCTGACCGCCGTGGACTGTTGGTTTCGTCGTTGTGCTGTTGCATCGCGGGATCAGCAATTTCCTTCCCATCACTCTCGGCAGGGCTGTCAGTTGTGGCGGTCATTGTCTCGTGCTGTGCATGTGAATTTGCTTCCATGTTGTTGTCTTTGTTTGCCTCGTCCTGTTCTGCTGCATCATCAGTGACCCCAAAGATTTCATAGATGTCCGAGGCTGTGTCCTCGAGGCTTGGGTTGGGGGTCGTGCGATGTCCCTGTCCCTCCTCAAAAACAACATCGCATGACTGGAATATCCTGCCATTGGATCGATCGAGAAGTTTGTAGTCGCCATGCCCGAAGTAGCCAACCAGCACTGCCTTCACTGACCGCATGTCAAGTTTATTCAGCCCGTCCTCCTTTGGAATCTTTGCATAAGCGGTGCAGCCAAATGGTCTGAGGTGCGAGACGTCCGGTTTCATTCCAGTCCTGATTTCATGTGGGGTTCTGTTAGGGTGTCGACTTGAAGGTATCAGGTCAAGGATGTATATTGCCGTTGATGTGGCCTCTCCCCAGTAGTGAGGTGGGAGCCTCGAGTCGCTCAACATACTCCTGGCCAGGTTCAGTACCGTTTGATTCTTTCGCTCGGCCACGCCGTTTGCCGATGAGGACCGTGGGGCTGTTGTTTCGTGTATTATGCCTTGACTTGTGCAGTATTTGTTCCAGAGGTTGTTCACAAACTCCGTGCCACCGTCAGTCCTGACGCGCCTGATCCGAAAGCCCGTCTGGTTCTCCACCCTGGCATCAAGTGAGCGTAAGCATACGATGGTTGACTCCTTTGTCTTATTTGCAAGGTACCAGGCATCTGTTTCTGCCCCGCCATGGTCTGATGCTATCATCATCCAGGACTTTCCCCCAGTAGTGGGTGTCCTAGCAGGGCCTCATAGGTCAAACGTGACACGTTCATATGGTACACATTCAACAGTGACCTCAGCGTCAAAGGGTCGTCGTGAGTTCTTCCCCATTATACAGTCCTCACATTTTCCCTGCATTGACGTCTTTGTGATGCTCATGCCTTTGACCGTGTTATTCTGTGCCATGTTGCGGATCGTGCTCTTGCTGGCATGGCCAAAACGTCGGTGCCATGTTTCCATGTCTGTGGGACTGTTCAGGGATCGTGCGACCATTGCCGCTGGTGGGTTGATGAACCTGACCTCGTACATAGTCTCCAACGCCGAGGTCGCGTGCATGAATGGTATGCCGAGTCTGTCATAGAAAGTGGCCCCCGATTCTTTGAAGTGCATCTCACACCCCTTTTTGCCAAGGGATCCGATGGAAATGAGGTTGTGGCTGAGGTTTGGCGCATGGATTGCATCCTCAAAAGTGATCTCTATCTCCTTCCCATCATACATGACCCATTTTCTGACCCTGCCCACACCCATGATGTCGAATGATCCCCCCTTGCTTGCTGTTTGGCCCGACGCTTCAATGGGAGTTGGCTCACGATATGTCTCAAAGTCGCCCCTGTCAACGAAGAAATGGCGGCTTGCTGCAGAGTCGGCATACATGGTCACTTTGCTCTCAGGATCAGTGCTGTTCACTGCTGCAAATGCCAGGCACCGGGGGTTGACATTGTTGTATGCTGACGTGACCGCGGAGTTTGCGGTGGGTGGTGTCGAAGAACTGGGGGTATTTGTGTCCCCTCTGCCTCCCTTTTTTTGCCACCAGTCTGGGTACTGACCCTCCATGCCTCCACCCTTTCAGTAGCATTTTTCCTTTGTATGTCCCTCACGTTCACAATTTCCGCATTTCTCTCGGCGGCCAGTCTGTGTGGACAGTGCCTGCACCGATTTTGATGGTTGCACTGATTTTGATGTGGTGACAACAGATGGTCCATGGGTGAGGATCGCATACATGGTAAGGCGGATAATGACATCCGTGGAGGTTTTGGCTTCCATGAGGGTGGCTGTAATGGGAGCCCAGCTCGTGGGCATTGATTTATGAGTAACATCCGGAATTTTGAGTCGTCGATGTTTGCGCCCTGGTCGTTTGCCTTCGACCAGGCAGTGCGCATCAGGGTGAAGTGTTCCTCAATGTTTCCGCTGTCAGTGTACTTTATTGCGGCCAGTTCTTCCTCAGCGTTGATCAGGCGGAGGTCTGACCTGGCATTGTGGATAGCGGTTAGGGATTTCCAGGCATCTGCTGCGGACCCGTCGAGTTTAACACCTGCACCAATAGGGTTTGAAACGTTCAGGGTTACCATACTGCATGCATACACATCCCGCTGCATCCATTCGGTCACTGATGGTTTTGGGTCGCCTCACCACATTGTAGTTGTGGTCGTTGCGATTTTGGTGTCCTGGGGAAGAGGGCATTTTATTTTGCCAGTCAAGTAGCCATACACGCCGCGTCCGTGAGTGGCCTCGACAATGGTTGTTGATGCGCTGACTTGCCGCCTAGCTGCCGTGCAGGAAACAACCAACAAGACCAGCCAGATAGGGATAGCTAGCAAGTAGTAGCGTTATGTGTGTATGTGAGAGGAGCCTAGCAAAGTCCCAGAAACCTAGTAAGGAGATAAGAAGTCGGAGTCGGTAAGGAAGTGTGAGGGAGCGGTAAGAGATAATGGTGCGGCCGCTAGTGTCTGCGCCGAACCGTCGCTAAGGGGAAACCTGTCAAAGACCCAAAAGGTCGTTAAGGAATAACGGAAGAGTTAACGGAAATATACGGGCTGCTAGCCATAAGCGCTAGCGTTTAATGAAGGCGAAGCAAGGGCACCCGTATGGTGCTTAACGAAAGCGGAGTGAGTGCACCCGTATGGTGCTTAACGAAGGTGACGAGGAGCAAAGTAGACTGGACTGGGTAATCCCAAATCAGTCGTTAACGAAGCAAGAGTGTGAACGTGGATCTTAAGTGTAGTCTGAAGTGGGGACTAAACTCTGGTACGATTTGATGATTTGTAGCTACTGACAGGGCAGTATTTATAGGTAAGTAAGACAGTAGATAAAAGGGGAAACCGGTAATAGGTAGTAAGCGTAGCGGTTGCATGTGATAATGCGATAATGCGTGTTTGGAGTAAGACGATAAAAGGGGAAACCGGTAAGAGATAGTAGGCAAAGCGGATGCATGTGATAATGCATGTCAGGGGCCGTAGAGAGAGAGCCTGGATTGTTGCAAGGTCGGCTGAGTCGTTAAGGGAAAGGTCGGTAACGGTCAATGTCGTTAGCGGTCGGCCGGTAGCGGTCACGTGCTGAGGTCACGTGCCTGGTTCGACTTGTCAGTGTCGGGCAGCCAGCGCTGACCGGGGCGTATCATCTCCCCTTGACTGAAAAACTGACTGTCCCCAGTCAAAGGAAAATCCTTGAAGTCTCGTGATTGTTAAGTGTGGTCCGTGCGGGGGGTCTTGGTCTGTGCGTCATACCAAAAAAAACATAAATAATCTCCAGCGATCCTTTGGACTTCATCATCTCAGCCTTACCATGTCGGCGCCCACTTTCTTCAACTATTCGACCACCTTCGTGTGCTTCGTGGCCGCCCAGGAATTCCTCGAGAAGGCGCCAAAGGTCCTCTCAATGGGGCGCGCCCTGCTCGCAACCAATCCGGAGTCGGCCGTTACATCGATTCTGTTGACGTACCTGCATTGGTTCGAGTCAGCAGGAGGGAGCGGGGTCACGTGGACGGAGCAAGCGGCGGTTGGGGAGGAGTGCCGGGCGTTATACGCCAAATACAAGGAGGAGGCTTGGATGCGGCTGTTCGACGTGCACTTTGTAAGTTTCCTTGTTCCTTAGCGTCTTGGATGGTAGGCTAACGGTAGCGTTAAGGGTGAGCAGTCGGCGGGCGAGATGGAGGTGGAGGAGGTCACGGAGATGACGGTAAGTGCTAACGGTGCCGCTATTGACTTAGTGGCGGCCGTTAAGGTACCTTCTAGTTATTTACAGAACTCTCTTTTGACAACCAATTCTTTTTCCAGCACCCGCCGAAGGATCCAATGGCGTCGGCCAGCGCGAGGACGAGGGAAGACCGTGGGGAGGGCTTGAGTCAGCAGGGCGGAGCTGCTGGTAGCGCTGGAGCGGAGTCGCCGGCGCTACCGCAGACTCCCAAGACTCCCAGGCCAGCGGTGAAGACGAGGACGATGACCCTTCCAAAGGTAAGTTTTCCGAGTTAACTACCGTGGCCGGTAAGGGACTAACGGCGACCGGTAGAAGGGGACTTTGAAGGGCAAGGAGCGGGCCGCGGAGGATGAGGAGGACGAAGAGAGCGATGAGGAGGTAGCGGTTCCCGCGTTGTTCAACGACCAGGAGCTGAAAAGATTGCTGCGTGGGCGCTTGCCCTCGACAGTGCTCAACACGGGAGCAGGTGCTGGGGAGCGAGTGGGGCAAAGAAAGGAGAGGACGCTAGTGGCGCCTGCTGCAAGGGCCGCCTTCCAGGAGAGGGTCGGAGTGGTAAGATTTTTCTCAACTGATCGTTTAGTTTGGCTTAACGGCTCTGTCGGCAGTGCGATGGATGCTGGGCCCTCAATGACCCGGAGGGCTGCTGGTACCCAACCGGCAACCTCCCATGCTACCGCTGTAACGAGGTGAGCAAGGGCTGTTCGATTTGGGGGCGGTCGTTGCAGGGTCGTCGGGGCGGTCACAAGGGGAAGAAGGCAGAGGGGGCCGCTTTGGTGCGGGCGGCCAGAAAGTACTTGGAAGGGCAGAGGGAGATAGCGGCTGGCGGCGGGGAGCCCGCCGTTAAGAAAGCCACCCTCCTCCTGCCTACAGGGCAAGAGCGGATAGTAGCGGAGGGCGCCGCTAAGGGGAAGGGAGCGGTAAGGAGTCAGTCGGTGGTGGAGTCGAGCAATGATGAGGTCCCAACGCCTGCGAAGGGGTCTAAACGGCGTCGGGTGGAGTTGGACGAGGAGGGCTCGGTCAAAGGGGTTTGCACAGCGACTCCTCCCGAGGAGAGGGCGGCGGTAGCAAAGGCCATCGAGAGGAGCTTGGGTGGAGACAAAGTGTCAGTGGAGACAGGGCCAGTAGCGGGTCCCAGCAGTAGCCAGTAAGTGGCTGACTCGTTAGACTCCCTAGCTATCGCTAATGGTTGGTCTGTTACCACCAGGCCGGTCGAGACGGAGACGCCTGAGGTGGAAATGGGTGACGCGACTGGGGCTCCAAGGAAGTCGGTAAGTGATTTCTCAGCGACGTTTCTCAAGTATTAACGACTTTGCTTAGCCATCGGACTTCGGGACTCCTCCTTGACCGACCGTTGAGGAGGAGGAGATACAATGGTTGGGCGAGGACCTGCCGGTCCCCATCCCCTTCGGTCCCCGGGGTGACTTGGAGCAGTACCGGTCAAGGGCGGCGGAGATTTGCTGGCTGATGGGGAGGGAGCTGATAGCGGCTGAGAACGATCTTCGGGCGGCGCGGGCGCGATTTAGTTTGCTGATGCGGGCGCGGAGCGCCCTCTTACGGTATCAGGACGACTGCGACGCTTTTATCGCGTGGCAGTCGGAGGTGGGGGTGACAGAGGAGTATTGGGGAGAGTCGGGCGATCCGCCTATCCCGACCGATGACGACTTCACCTCCAGTAGCTCCTAAAAAAAAGACTTTTTTGGTTTTTTGTCAAATTCTTGTCGCAGACTGACCCCCTTAAGGGGTCTTTTTAAATAAACAATTTCTTGGAGTCTGGCCTGACCGGTAAGATAAGACACGATTGACCGGTAAGAAAATAGCGGTCGGAGGAAACGGAAGTGACAAAAAGGAAGACAAGTCAAACGATAGCGAAAGGTCGAAGCGGAAGGGGAATAAACGGTTTTTAAAAAAATAAAGTAAAGATAAACGCTCAGTAAATCATCATGGCGCTTGCGCAAGGTCGCTTAACGACTGCGTCTTAACGAAAGGCAGAGTGACAAATCAAAGTGAAGCGCAAGAAGCAAAAGGAAAAATAAACTGTGGAAAAAAATAAACGCTCAGTAAACCATCATGGCGCTTGGGCAAGGTCGCTTAGCGACTGCGTTTTTAACGAAAGGCGAATGGGGAGCAGTGGTGACAAGTTAAAAAAAAGAATAAGTAGAGGGCTTAACGGTTGTGCGTGTATGTCGGAAAGCGTAGGTAGAAAGAAAGTCTATGATGGATAGAATCGGAGTAAGTAAAGGTGAAACAATAGAACCGAAACAACAGAAATAAGGCTTATTGGGAGCCGTTAAGGTTTTCGAGGGAGTTTAATGGTGAGTGGGGTGTATAGTGGAAATGATGTTTTCTAATCTTCTTCGGCGGCATTGTCTAATGATTCGTCGGGATTAAGGGGGTCTTCGTCATCGAGTAAGTCGGTTTCTTCTAGTATTCTTAAACGGTCGGTATCGATGTCGAAGGCGTCGGTAGGGAGAGGGATGTGGTCGCGAGCAAAATAAGGGACTAAGCGGAAGGCGGCTACTGGTCGGTGGAGTACAGATCCATCTAATTCACAAAGAATGTAAGCGCCTCCACGGTTACGTGAAATTACCACTAGCGGTCCTAAGTATCGAGGTCGCATCTTCTTATTATGGGTGACTTCAATGCGTGTATTCCTCATCAGTACTAGGTCTTCTTGCTTGAAGTCGTAGTCTCGAATGGTAGCGGCGTGTTCTTGTTCGAAATGGAGAGCCGCTAACCGGCGGGCGGTAAGGACGGTATCATGTAAGCGGTCGAGATCGGCTTGTCTGCGTTGGAGGTCGATAGCGTGTCGGGCAATGAGGTCGGTAGTCGTTAGCAGGGAATCGGGAGGTGGCTGGAGGTAGGTCGCTTCTATGATGTTGGCGGGGAATAGGGGATGAGTACCAGTAGCGGCGTAATAAGGGGAGCAACCCATGCAGCGGCGGACGGTAACGCGCTCTGACCAGAAGACAGAGTAAGCGGCTGAGCTCCACTTGGACTGGTCTCCATTAACGGCTTTGAAGAGGGCTTGTCGAACGTCAAAGTGAGGTCGTTCGGCGATACCGTTAGCGCGTTTGTTGTAGCCGGATATGCAAATGTGGTTTATGTGGTACTTCTTGGCGAGGTAAGCGACGGCTTTAATGATGGGGGGACCGTTGTCGGTAACGATTTCGTTAAGGGCGCCCCAGCGGCAGATGATGTCTTCGAAGAGCCACTTAGCAATAGCGTCGGTATTTTTGCGGGTGAGCATGTGGAATTCGGGGTAGTGGATTAGCGAACAGCGTCCTTGGATGATATACTTGAACTTGTTCGAAGGCGGCATAAACATGGTGTCAATGTAGATTTTGCTGAATAAGGCGGCGGGGATAGCGACGGTAGGCGGTATGAGGACTTTGGTTGTTTGGTGGACTTGGCAAATGTGGCACAAGCGAATCACTGCAGGGATTGGGAGATTTTTCGGGAAGAAAAACCCATTAGAAAGATGTCAAATAATTTCTAATT